>LYUA01001429.1:311788-328709 GCA_002093875.1 Calopteryx splendens
CGATCTGGGGCAACGAATAATGAGTGAGTGAGTGAAAGGACGAAATGCAAGAGTCGTTTTTTTTCTTTCAATTCATCATAATAAACTCAGCGTTGTCCAATGATTCCACCACCATCATGGCTGATTGCAAAGTACTTTGCGTACAGAATTTGTTTATTTTTTTTGGTCAGCCCTGATGGCGGTGGAATCATCAAACGCCTAAACGGCGGCAAGGAGAAGAAGTTGGGTTTTCGATAGTGCGACCGACCCTCGGGGCCAAAGCGAGGAGGGAAGGAACTCACGAGGCCCTCGCCTCCGTGAACACGCGCAAGGCGTCCGTCGCTCCCTCCCTCCATCCCTTTCTAAACTAAGCACTCCCTCTCATCGCTATTTCAAACAATTCAGCATCCTTCTTTAGATAAACTTCAATTCTCACAATGTTCATTTTTAATGAATTCTTCATGTGTCCATTAGAATGTTTCTATCAAACTTATTCACCCATTATTATTGATTTTTTTAACCTTGTAATAATGATATTCAGCTTTTACTAGTTTTTTTTATTTCACAAGAAGATAATTTGCAGTGTCCTTTTAATGATTTCAATGTAAAAAAGTCCATCCACTTTTTAAATTGAAATCGTGCTAGAATTTCAATTGAACATCATTGCTTTCAATTAAGATATTTTCGTAGATTCCTTACAAATTAAGTCTAATAAATTTTAACTCAACTAATGTTAATTTATCTTCCAATAATGGTATAATATTGTTTTCCCTTTTTGAATTGAAGGGAGGGTGGCAGTACTTCTATTATTCACACAGGGTGGCGAATTAACTTGGATAGGTCCAAGTATCAGTATTAATTTCATTAGAAAGAAAGGGAAACGCAACAGTACGTGACGACTATAGAACCGAAAGTTTGATTTAGCACACAGCAAAGGTAGTACCGAGGAGCTGCCTCTGGGCCGCACCAGTGCAGGTGGGGAACGGAAAGCCGGGATGGGGCATTGATATGCCTACAAGGGGATGCGACTGGGCACCCACGCTTTCCAACCTAGAGGTGTTAAATATGCATATATAGAATGGTGGTAAAAGAAGCACGGGGAGGTCTGTATGCCAGAAATAAAGGGGAACTGATTGAGACAGGTTCATGGATGATCAAGTTTTAAATAGTGCCTAAATAATAAAGCCAATGCATTGCGACAATTACTTTAAGTTAACACGTAAGGGAAATACAAGTGAAAGTTTAATATTGACCGGAGTATTGTATTGACCCGAAACTAGGTCGTAGAAAAATGAAATCAAGGGTCGATTGGGGCTTTTGTGCGGCGGATGTGGAGGGGGATGGGGGTAACCATAGCAATCAACCCGAGAGTAGTAGGCGGGAAGGGTAAAGAGAGAGAGAGCTCACCCAGAAGTACTGGGCAATCCCTAATAGGGCGGATGTGAAATTCACACATCGACAGGGTAATAAGGGGGGGGCAGTTCCCCTTTCCCCTCCGTACCGCCTGCGATTGCTCAGGTTGACCTCTGGTACCCGAAAAATCACACACAGTCAGCCATTGGGTGAAGCTACGTGTGCCACGGGGCGTCGCCCGGAATGGAACCCCGGCCCTCCGGTCAGTAGTCGCCCGGCGCTCTGACCACTGGACTACCGAGCCCGTTGGGGGAGGATGGAAACTGCGAAATGGACAGAGAGGGAAACAAACCAAGCGAGTGATCCACGGGGCTTCCAAAAAACTGCAGGCGACACAGGGAGGTCAAAGTTTGACCCCACCCCCCCAAGGGGACAGAGGGTCACGTCACACGTGGTCGCAGGCAAGGTGAGAGATGGAAACTACCGCTCCACCAATCAAATGAGTCCTGGGTTGTTATTTGAATAGCGATGCACAATTCCAAGTACTGGAGATTCCAAAGTGCTCATCACGAAACACAACGGATGCCAAACTTAAGATTTCAATCCAATGCAGTTTTTTGTACGCAACTGAAAAAAGGAAGAAAAATCTTCTTGAAGCTTTTTCCTTTAGCATCCACGTGCATTTACTAAATTTCTGTTTCAAGCGTGAAGACCGACGTCTGAATAATGTCGGTGTTCGCAAAATAAGAGATGATGGCATAGAAGAGTACATGTATACTAGTGAAAAATAAGTAATTACGCTCGGTTTCCTAAGGGAACCTCACTTAACCCAAGACCATGTGACAATCAAGGGGATATTACCGACAGATTTGTGTCCATTCCCTTATTTAGCTGAAACCCCGTTGAGGATGTGCTGATGATATCCTGTGCGGAAAAACTAGCAATTCGTTTGATATTATATCATCTCATAGTCGTATGGAGCCGACTGGCTCCTTGTGCTAGTGAAAACGCCGCTACAGGGAATTTTATGTTCATAAATTAATTTGAAAAACTAAGTGTGACTGGCGGTAGGCTTCCCTACCAGCCCACGCTAGGGTGCTATTCTAAGCATAAGAACGGCCTACGGTTTGCTTTCAGGATGATCTCCAAGGAATGCGAGGCCACTTCACCTGAGCCACGCCTAGCCCCGCGGAAGCTCATAGTTCCATTTCCAACGAGAATATCCGAGCCTTGCCCTATGCGGGAGGCAAAGTGAAAGATTCAGAACGGTACCCCATCCCTCTCTTGCTTCTGCCCGGGTTATTATTGCTCGTTTCCCTTTCTATTTCAATCAACTTTTACATTGAACAGAAGAGAGAGGCCAGACAAATCGGAAGGAGGTCGTCACATCCACGGTTGGTGGGTGGGAAACAGGGGGTGCAGGGGCGTCGCTGTGTAGTTCTGCCCCCTCATGCAGGTTTTTTCAATCACACGACGTAGTCTAGACGCTTGGGGCCAACTTCAGGTTCGTGTGACACCAAGTTTTGGAACCAGGTCGTTTGATTGAAAAAAAGAGAAAAACATTTTTATTGGAATATACTTAGCAAATCATTTTCTTCCTAAATTTCTTCATTTTCTTCCTAAATTTCTTCATTTTCTTCCTTCGTAGTTCCAAAAAATAGAGCTCGCTAAAGACTAAAAAGATCGCTACTTTCAGCTCACTCGACACTCTTGGTTTCCCTCGGTTGATCCACCGTATATCTATCTCTCTCTCCCTCTTCTTATCCTTCCTCCCTCCTCCCATCCCCCTCTTCCCTCACCTTCCCTTCCCTTCCAGTGGCGACACATTGAAGGTGACTCCACGGCATGGGTAAAGACTTTCTCCTCTCTTCTAAATAGTCAGATTTGAATGCGCATCGTATGCAAACATGATGATGCCTCGGGGGTGAATTTCAGATTGGCCAAACTCACGGAATCTAGCCACCTAGCAAAAGGAAGAGAAGAAACGTGTCGTGGACGTAATAATTGGCATCTCGCAATCCAGGAGTTTTCCTGTGAAAACCGAACCGGTTGTCAGGGTTGATCTACCAATTAATCAAAGGACGAAATCCAAAGGTTTCGTCGATTGCCTTATTAGTTTACTCGGTCATATCTAAAACGCTTATTTTAATTAATCACTTATATATATTTATTTATAATCTCGAGCAAAAATTTTAACTATTTATCAATTAACACATTTATTTATGTCTACTTTTATTACTAAATTGCTTACAAATAACAGACATGTTTTTCAGAAAAAAGTTTTTTATACGAACTCTAAAAATAAAATATAGGAAACTACGCATTGGTTTTCGTAAAAAAATAATGAAGTCGCCTTAGCTTGAAAACAATATACTAGGTCAAGGCCCTCTTACTTCTACAGTAGACATATGTTCAAGTTTATGTATAAGTATATTTCTATAACGTACGGTAGTACTGATAAATTTTGAAACCGCCTGTATAACATCATCCTATAGGATCAATTAAAGCACATAAAGGACGACTTTCAACGATGATTACGTGACTTTCTAAAAACATTAGTTGAAAGTCCGCCTTTTTCTCACGCGCTACAGCTTCAACCTTCTCCCACATCCGGCAGATGGACACAGTGTAGAGACACGACAAAAAGAAAGATGCGAATCAATGCGCATGGATGGGAAACGTAAACTTACGTTTTTGAAGTGACGTTCATTTCGACTGATTTTAGTGAATTTTGTTTTTGTGAGGCTTTCCCTGGTTATTCTCAGAAAAATCAAACATGCCCTATGCTAATCAGCCTTCTGTCCACATCAGTGAACTGACAGACGAGTACGTGAAATTTCAAATAGAGGACACGGAATTAAGGTATGTACCACTTAGTTGATATATTGACTTGTATACATGTATATATGTTGCTAACATTTGGATTTTCCACTTAACCATTGATACACTGTATTATTTTAGTGTCGCCAATAGCATAAGAAGGGTCCTGATTGCCGAAACCCCAACGATGGCGATTGATTGGGTACAGCTGGAAGCTAATTCTACCGTTTTGAGTGATGAATTTCTTGCACACCGCATAGGACTCATTCCGTTAACATCAGATGAAGTTGTTGATAGGATGCAGTATACCCGAGTAAATAATGTTTTCAATCGATTTATCATAAATATTTAAAATTTTCTGTGTATCGTTTTTGTTTTTGAGTATTACGTAGTTTTTGTGGATGTTGTTTCTACTCTAAGTAGTCGAAGAATTTTGATATTTTATTGAAATTATAAAAAGTATTATACGGGTCCTATTCATTTTCGGTGACATAAGTGTTACCGACTATTTGCAATGAAAATGTAATAAAGTTATCCTTCCAAAGGATTGCACCTGTCAAGACTTTTGCCAAGAATGTAGCGTCGAGTTCACTTTGGATGTTAAGTGCGCTGATGAGCAAACGCGGCACGTTACCACAGCAGATTTAAAATCTAGTGACGCTCGAGTTGTGCCTGTGACATCCCGCAACAGGGGAGAAGACGCCAGCGAATATGGAGAAACTGATGGTAAAGTATAAGAGTGAATGTTGCCCTTATTAATTAGCAGTCCTGTAGGAAATTATCACGCTTTTCTGTTTTTCTATGTTCCTGTCACTAAATCGTGTCAAACACAGGTTCAACATGAAACAAAAAATTATTTCAGGCTCAAAGAGCAACCAAATATGAAAAGCAATTTTTCCTTACCAATGAAATAGAACTTGTAAATTAATAAATGTATCAAATAAATAATGAAGTACCAAATTGTGGGATTTAAGATATCATTTCAGCCTGCATGTAACTCAGTTCTTTTTTTAGGCAGGAAGCTTACAAATGACCTTTCAAAAATTTTGTTTCACGTACTATCATTGGACCCATTTCATCCTTGCCAATTCAAATGTATTGGTACATGTCACTAATTACTTGCTTTCTTGGCAGAGATCTTGATTGTTAAACTTAGGAAGGGACAGGAGTTGAAGCTGAGAGCATATGCCAAGAAGGGATTTGCGAAGGAGCATGCCAAGTGGAACCCAACAGCAGGCGTGTGCTTTGAGTACGATCCAGACAATGCAATGAGACACACATTGTTCCCAAAGCCAGACGAGTGGCCCAAGAGCGAGTACACGGAGCTGGAGGAGGATCAGTGTAAGTGTCTCAGGGCTTTTCAGCCCGTCCATCTCACGCTCCCAACGAGACATGCGTATGTATAGACGCAAACGATCATCTTGATCTACATTGTGCTGTTACTTAATTGCGAGTGATAGCTTGGCAGCATGGATGGGGCCTAGTAAAAAAAAGAGCAGGCAGCTACTGACCAGAGGGTCTTTGGTTCGTGCCTTGATTGATACCTATGCATACCAGCACAAGCTCTCTCTCTCAAGTGTTCTGATTATCAGAGCAATTGGGAAACTGAAAGGTTCAAAGGGAAATAAATTGGTCTCTAACTATCTTGTCTAAATTCCATGTCACATTAGGCTTGGTACACCAATGGCATATCCACCCTCGCATAACAGATATTCTCATGGAAGACAGCCGTTTTGGTTTTTAAGAGGTACACTGCATATACTCGTGTATAGTTCAACTTTTTCAAACCAAATTTTGGGCAAAACATTTGGGGCCAAACAACCACCAGTATATACAGTATTTGGAAATTGGTTTACTTGATTAAAAAGT
Organism: Calopteryx splendens; assembly: GCA_002093875.1. Taxonomy (NCBI): domain Eukaryota; kingdom Metazoa; phylum Arthropoda; class Insecta; order Odonata; family Calopterygidae; genus Calopteryx; species Calopteryx splendens. The sequence goes on from LYUA01001429.1 coordinate 317,810, forward strand.
TATTGTGGTAGAATCAAACTGTAAAGCAAATGTAGATATGATAATTTCAAATGCCATTATTTTCTCTCATGAATAAATCTGATATCAAAATCCAAATAATAAATTTAAACTAAATAGAGTGGTAAAACATTTTAAAGCATAGACACATCTGCCTATGAAATATGCAATTTTTCAAAATCTTAGGAAATTGCTGAATTGTAGTGTCATAAGCTTTAGACAATTAATGTTAATAAAGTCACAATATTTAAATTTTAATCAAGAATAAGTACCCTCATGGCCTCAGCTGTTGGTCGCCTCCTCAAATAACTACTACCAAGTAATTTAAATTTATTAAAGTTCCTATCTTACCTCATTTTTTACTGTAGAATATATTAATATCAAGCAACCCAAAAAACAGTATTTCCTAAATGTTCTTAGCAAGCAAAGCATTTTCAATGTAACCCTTTTGCTACAAATGCAGTGTTAACACGGCTCTGGGGTCAAGGAAGGGGAAGGAGGGACCCTCTCCGTGGGTCGGGAGACCCTTCTTTGGCCTTTGGGGAGGGATACTCTCGACCCCCCTTGTTCACAGTGCCAGCCCCACCCCACATGCCTTTTTCCACAGTCAACTATTTGTATATGCAGTGGAATAATCAAAACAAATTATATATTTGTTGAATGCTCTTGTAGGTCAGTTTCAGAAGTGCACTCCTTATGTTTCGCTGAGCATCTACAAATTTCAAACGGAAATCAAACATTATTATTAACAGAGTAGATGTGTCAAGGAAACTCCGAACAAATTTGAAGTTTTTATCATTCGAGTTGAGGAACTAAGAAAATAATGTTTTTACATGTGTTGAGAGCCAGTGATTGTACTCTAATCGATTTTTTTTCTCTATCCATGCCTTTTCTTGTGTTTTGGTCACTAAACTGGGAAATACGAGAGTAGGTATATTAGTAGTATCTTTCTATTTCTTTAGAATACTTTCTCTCGTGTCAAGCTGCTTGGTAGTGCCCACAGTGGGGGTAATATTCCTTATGGCCCTCCCAGGCTTCTTTTGAAAGACATTTACCGGGTTAATTAATGTTTTCTAGGAAAAACCTATGTTATCGCCTAACAAATGCTTCGGTCGTAGTCTGTCAACCCTCATTTACCCGGAGCAACTTCGAAGACGACTTTATAAGATTGTAGATACCTAACTTCACTCTTCTCAGAAGAGCACATTTTCTCTCATAAGGATTACTTCAGCCATATTCACACTTTGGGGGTGAATGTTCAGGGCAAATGCAGGGCTGCCCTCTTCTGTGGATACTTCTCTTGAAATGACATATCAATATAATCACCATTTTTCTTGGAAATACCTTGTCTGAATTCTCGCCAATGCCGGCCCGAAGACCGAATAAAAAAGGATGGGAAATTACGGTAGCATCAATACATTAGGCAGCTAACAAAGTTTAAATCATTTAAGTTAAAACTAATATATTCAAGGGTTTCATGCTTTGTCGAATTTTAGCATTGTGAAAAAAGAATACTTAGTACATCCACATGGTTGTTTATTCTGTCGACCGCAGTTTCAATACTAAATCGTCTTGAAAATGGCACTTAAGCGATGAGACCACGGTCCACCAAATAAACAATCGTTTGGATAAAAAATATTATTAAAACTAAGCAGAATCACATGATTTGTGTCTTATTGTGAGGATATTATACTAGAAAATTTACAATACATTGGGTTAGACGCTGTATCTCAATGCGAGAGGGTGACAGATATATTATATAAATGACATGAATAGCCAAATTAGGAGGATCCAGACATAGTGTTCTGCTGATAAATATAACTTGCACTACAATTGTAAAAATATTTCCTGGCACATTTACTTTAATTCGGGTCCTGATTAAGCTGAAACCATTAAAAAAGAATAATTTTTTAATTGGTGTTGTTGAATAATGCACAGAATCTTTTCCTAGTACGAAATAAAACAATTCTTCTGTCTCTTATGCTAAACAACATAATATTAACGGTAGAATTTCGTTTAAAAGCTGTGAATGCTCTGTAAAACAAAAGGAATTCAATTCTGAATTAAAATTTGCAAAGAGTGCCATAACTATTTTTTTAAGAAAAACCATTATATTAACAAATAGTTGATTGTGGATGCATGCCATGATGGGCTACCGATGTGGAGAGGGGAGATTGTCTCAGTGGCCGAGGAGAGGGTTGGACATCCCACTGGGTCCCGAAGTGGACGGAAAGCATACCCAAGCGATCCCTTGCTTCCCGAGAGCTCCGTACAGGGAGTGGAAAATAATTCTAGTGGCACTCGTCACAAGGGAAGCACTTCCCAGCTTAAAGACTCCGGCGCAAAAGGGTTAAAGAAGCTAGGGGTCATATCCTCTTCCCGCATTTAGGCCTGCCTTGATATTCCTCCTTGAGGACAACTCCCCACCTGCTGGATGGTGATTATCCTCTGAGCAAACTTGTACACTTCAGATTAACTTCCAAAACACCATCTGCAGTGAAGTTGCTGCATCACAATTGTCCTTGTGCTGAGTGTGGTATGGGAGTAGAGGAGTATTTAGTAGCACAATTGAAGAGTGTGATTAGAGGGGAAGTGTTGGGTGGGCGAGTCACTGAGGAGAGATTGGGCATTTTGATTGAAATGAAGGGAGGCAGAAAGCATGCAGAATTGAAGAATTAAGTTATTGTAGTTGTATTGTATTGTTGTGATGCTAGTGTTATGTGGCAGCAGTGTCTGTCAAAAAGCCAACCCTGACTAGTAGACTACCATTAATAAAAACTAATTTGAGTGAACTAGGTAAATTTAAATTGTATGCCTGTAATCTGAAAGTTCATGCCCAAGACCCTTCCTTTACGAAACATAAACGAGAAAATATTGAGATTGAAAAATCTTATGAAGTTAAGAACAAGCCTTGAGCTGTACACAATGGTTTGAAAAGTAGCTATGCACCAGTACATACAGCATTCCAATTTTACTTCATCATTCGTTATCCCCAAATTAGACAATATATTGCTTGAAATTCCATAAGTTTCCCACTGTGTTGTTCTATGAATGTTGATGCCATTTGGGCAAGTAATGTTCAAACTTTTTTCATACTGCTACAATTCTTTCATAAACACAATAAAGGCTATGAAAGTTAGGCTTTTTCTGTGTTTTGTGAAGATTGTTCAAATTCAGTTATGCTACTGACATTTTTCGTGCAGAAGGCCTTGTTATTTTGCATATGTTCATTAGTGTGATTTCCAGTCCTCCATTATGAGTTTTATTTATCATTTTGACTCAAATGAAAGCAGGGTTTTTATTAATACACTCCAATCATTGCTCACCTAAGTTCCATGGTTGAAAGTTTGGGTAATTCACAGCATTCCATCTCGTCTCCTTCTGAATGAATCCTCACCGGTAAAGTAATTTAATTCTGCTTGACCTACTTTAACAGTCTAAAAGTCAAATTACATAATGGGAAATTAACATCAGCTTCGAGTGAATTTCAACCACCATACTCATGTAAGGGTAATTTCCCAGCAGCCAAAGCTTAGTTATGTCCATTCACAATACCAATTCCCTTGTTGTTACACTTATATATGTATAAATCCAACAGATAAAAACAATCTGGAGAGTATATGTAGACTTGTCCCTCTCAAAAAAGGTACTCCCAAGTGTAGCTTTGGAAAAATGCCAGTTAAAAATTAAAATAATAATTAAATAAGTAATTTATTGACTTAGTGCATCCATAGATGCAGAGACTGAATCTTCTTATGAATGGCTATGGCTATCTAGCAGGCCTTTTTATGGAGAACCATTCACACAGAATGGAATTAAGGGAGATCACCCGGGGGGGCACAAGCAACTTACGTCAAATCCTGAATACCGAGCGGTCCTGACTAGTCCATTTGCCTGAGGAAATTATTAGATGTAATGATGAACTTATCCTGCATAGCATAATTACTTGTAGTGAAAAAAGTGAGAAACTCCATATTAAAACTTGTGTGACTTCTGTAGTTCTCCAATGGCATTTCACCATTTTGCATAAACATATTTGTGCCTACTTTCATTATGTCTGGATATGTATTTAGGAATGAAAAGGTGTGTTTCTTGACTCATTTGAACGTAATAGGGTAGGCTATGAACTCTTCCAATCCAATCAAGTGATTCCCTGATACCTTTAAAAATTTCTGCCAAAACGAGTCAAACACCTTGTTCAAGTTTATCACCGGAAACTTCATTTATCCATGTGAGCTTTTGTCGAAAGAGGCTGAAATATAAGTTAACTGAATTTTTTCCATAAGATGCCAATAAACCCTGTCAGTTTAATTTATATAGACGTCAGCTCCCAATAAGTTATTGACTGAAGCTTTTAATTATGCCTCCCTGGTGATTTTACCTTGTAGCTGAAGGTGTAATATTGTGCATTTTTGTGTTGCTTTCAAGCACTTTACTAAATTTAATGCGACAAAAAACAAACATGTTAATGGTACACTAGAGTTTCTATTATTTTGAGGCTGAATTAGTCCATAGATAATTAGATAGGAAAAGATTGTTTTGCTCAGTCTGTTGTCATTTGGGAAGAAACACTTGATGCATCTTTATGTGATCATTAAGAAAGTTAACCCCATGAATTTTTACTGACCTATTTTCATTTTGTCTTATCTTCACTCATGATGCTGACTACACTGTAGAGCTAATTAGCTTTAATTGAACTATCCGAGTGCTGGGGAAGAAACCTTGGTTTGCATGCTCCCAGAAATAACATCCTTTCCCATTGGTTCACCACCAAGAGTAAGTGTATTGTTAACTTGCCTTTTCCTTTCTTAGATCAAGCACCATACACGTGGGAGGCCAAACCAAATAAATTCTTTTACAACGTGGAAAGCAGTGGAGCTCTAAGGCCCGAGAACATTGTCATGATGGGGGTTCTTGTGTTGAAGAATAAGCTCTCCAACTTGCAGACGCAGCTCAGCCAAGAGCTGCAAAATGATCCTCTTACTATCAATTGAATAGTGCCTGTGGTTTTTAAGGCAATGTGAATGGACAATAGAAAATAATGATCTTCAAAGCTCAACACATTTTCTCTTACAGTAAGAACAACTTTAGAATAATTTTAAGAATTTTTCATCTTCATGAAAATTGAAGACGTGATAAATGTTGTACACAAAGGTGCAATTATTCTTAAAAAATTCATTAAAATTTATAAAAGTACCAACTTTGCTGTGAAAGAATATTCAATGTGATTTCCCACCAATTATGACCAGTCCTTGTATGTTATGTTAGTATTTTAAAAAGAACAAAGAAAATAAAGACTTAAAAATATTTAAACCATTTTCTTTAGAATTTTTGATAATGTCAAATGATATACATGGTCTCGAAAAACAAATTTAAATAAAGGCTTAAACCTGTTTTCAACAGATAAATTCTCAAAATTAAACAATTTTTCAAAAAACAAAGGTAGAATGTAGACATTCTATAAATAACAAAAAAACAGGTACACATCTAGTACATGGAGTCAGAGCGATATATTGTGCATCTCCTTTATCCTTGATTCCAAAAAAAAAGTCAGTATTTTTCGAATGAGAGTGCATTAGTCAAGACAAATTCTACCAAAGGAAATAATGCTAAACAACAGCATGATTGCAATAAATATGACTGCAGGAACCATGGTACCTTGAAATTCATTGGTCAAAATGTTACGCACCATTATTTCCTACAATTAACTTAAGAAAAAGTAAAAGAAAATCATTTCAAGTTGACCTCACATCTAAGCTCACACTCAAAAAATTTCAGAAATCACAATTGCAAAACGGTGAAGAAGACGAGAGTCTTAGTGTCCTCGTAGGCTGCCCAACGCTTCTCACAAACAATGCCATCCACACAAAGACGCAGTCATGCACACTTTTAAAGATACACGCGCATACTCACACTGTCAGGAGGGCAGAAAAAACACAGAGAATCAGAATGCCAGACCCTAATGACCTGGTAGCCTGCCCATAATGAACTTGCTTATTTTATTTTTTTAGTAAATTATTGCTCCCCTATTACCAAGTAGCCTAATCATCACTTAACTGTTTGCAGCAGAGACGCACTATCACTTGGCCACCTCCTTGTTTACCATCCTGAAAACCATGGCCATGTATTGGTAGTTTGGTTCCATAATTTTACTTTCATGGTTGGAAGAGTGATTTGACCACGGCAGTAGCTTTTTTCAGATGTTTCCATTTTCACATATTCTCTCAAAGAGGTCCTCCAAATGTGTTTCCATGACAATAATAATACCGCAATCCCTCTTTAATCCCCAAGGGTTAAGGTCTGTACAAGCAAAGTGGGATACTCCCTCCCCTGTGAAGAGGGGTTTCAATCACTTGGTCACCAACCAAAAAAAACCCCTCATGTCAAACTGTTTAGACGGCGAGGGGTGTGGGGGAAAGGGGGGGGGGTAGATGCGCCACCTCCGAACCCCCCCCTGATGGCCAGTGGATTCCAAGAAGTGCCTCAACACGAGTGCATTGCCCGATCAGCACCAAGGATGTCAGACCTCCTGGTGCTTTGCTGGAGGGTGTGTGATGAATGGCTCACTCCACATGCGTCGCAAGTCCCCCTGTAAGCCCACAAACAGTCACAAACAGTTTAGGTGGTGCTGCTGCTCCACAAGACACATAGAACTACAGGCGACAGAAAGGCACACGTCAGGCGGCCCCTTTCAGAGTCTCCACACAAATCGAGAGGCACCGTTAACGTGAATTAATGCAACAAGCATTTAATTTGGGCATTACTTCTATATGGACATGTACTTTCATGCGATGAAGTGAGAAAACTGATAATGTATTTAGTTTCAACTGATGAATATCTCGAGGGCTTTAAATGAGTCTATTTGAATTTTTTTCTTTAATGAGCAAAAATTGTTAAATTCATTGAGAGCTGCGAGTGCATTGAAGTACAGGCACTGATAGGTTCATATTTCACATGACGTACATACATCATCCTCACAATGAAGGAATACTAGTATTGATATAATGCGTGTGTATCAATGCTCAGATTTTAATATTTTCTCAGTATTGAGTGTTCACAGTGTATTCCTTCTTGTAATTATTTTCAATGTTCCAACCAAATGAAGGGTTTCTTTACACTGTACACTGGGTAGCTGAGTAATGGAAAAGTTAACAAGGCATGAATTCCTAGCATGGTCAAGTTATGCTTGTAGCTTCCTAACTCTTATATAAATATTTCACGATAGAAGACAAGAAACATTTAAAAGATTATGGCAGAACGACTGAGTCCAGAAATTCAGGCTGACATGGGTAATGGAACACTATGTATATTTTGACAGCAAAATTTATTTTGGCACTACCGGTTTCGACACATAGGGGACATCATCGGGTACAGAGATTTTGACATGCCTGGGAAATATATAGTACACACCATTCCTGGGCAGTTGATGGATCGATCAATACTTCTACAAGTCAACAAAAAAAGACAAATTTAATTCTCCACACCTTATGTTAGCTTAACAATGGCTTTATAATTTGATTGAAGTGGTTTTCAGTTGTCAAATTGAATTGAAATGGATGCACTACAAAACATTCAGACTAAAAATGTTCTTCCTTCAAGTTATATTTTTTTAGTTTTTTTATAATGTCAGTATAAACCTTTTCTTCGATCGGTCAATCCATTTTATTGTTTACTCCATAATTTTCCTTTCCAACTTTTAGTGAGCACCGTATTTATCAGCGTAAAACACACACTTTCTTAAATTCTACTTGCGTGTTACACTTGCACACTACTTCTCATTATTTAAACTTATCTACTTTTTTAAAGTATTGTTTTTTATGTAAACTAGATCCAATGCCTCGAGTTTTTCATTCAGAGAGTATACTTTCTTTCATGTCATTAGCCTTAAAAGGACTATGAACATTTATAATTGAGTGGATTATCCAAACCTTCGGAGCTCCCGAGTCTTTTATTTTAAATTTTAGTTTCTTTACTCAAATTTTCTTTATAAAACTAGGGTGCTAGTTAGTTAAATGCCAGTGCATGTTATATGCTGATAAATATGGTGGTTTAGACTTTCAGCTAATCTTCCATGTTCAATGGTATCAGGCTCAAATTGTGGAATTTCATGCTAGGATTGAACAAAATAAAACTTTGTAGGTTCCATTTGCCATTTATTTACGTACATCCACGGTTTCCTCAAACATTCAACCCTGGAGCCCATAGGGTCACCAAAGGAGGAGGGGGGGGAGATGCAGGCCTCACCCTGATGTGACGTTGACTATGCCACGAAACCTGGTCTCTCATTAAATAAATTGTCTGTGGAACCTACAAAGTTGTACTTTGTTCTCTCAAGTACTGCTCCATGCACTGCCTTTAGATAGATTTCCCCAAACCTTCTCTATCTTGAGCAGCATTATATTGCATTGTAATTGTAGGGCTATAACAACAATTGACGGATACCAATAAGTATGGTGAGAATTGATTGGTTCAACTATAAGAAAGGAGATTGACTAACATAGTAAAATATCAATAATTGTGCAAGCAGCCAAACAATATTTTTTATCATAGATGAAAAACCTCTCATTATGCCCCAATTGGTGACATGGATATGTGTCCATTTCCATGTCACCAATTGGGGCCAATATTTATTACCTTTGAAATCATGACAGTGCCCAGGATTTATATCTTCCATTTCTCCTTAATAGTTGAAAATAACCCATCAATATTCACATCAAATTTAAAATACATGATCATCAGGCACAAGGATCTAAGAACATTCACCTAAATAATAATAATAGTCGACGTCTATTTTCCCCTGGTGTAGTATCAGCTGCCATGATTTACATTAAGCTTCCTGAGTTAATAAAGCACAAACCTACCCAAATTTTTAAAAAAGAACTGAAAAAATTATTTTTAGGCAAATGTTACACAACGGCCTTAATTTGTTATGGATGATAAACAGTGGCATGGTTCTTTTTTTTCTTTTAGCATTAATGTATAAGTATGCATGTATATAATGTTCTGTGAATATGTCTTCCCTTAGACTAATTGACCATGATCTATTCCATGCATCTCTCTTGGCCTACAGATCAATATAACTATTATTATTGTGGATGAGAAATCAGCGCTAAAAGGGACTAGACCAGAGAGTGTGATTAGTACCAACTATGCTAGCTCAGTTTGACCTTCAATGGCCAAAATAAGTCTTAGGTGGTTTGTGGTTGCCTAAATGAGACTAGGGATGTAAATACCCTTTACATTGGCATTAATGAATATTAGGATGGGTCAGTTTTGATGCCAGGTTTTCCATACCAAAGGTTCTTGGGCCTTAGTGCCAATGTTGTGAAGTAGTTGTATGAAGTCGGTACTTTGGAATGGTGAGAACTTCAATATTCACATCCTAATGCCCACAATCCCAATCTGTGGCTACTGTGCGGCATGGTGACTAGAGCCAATTTCGTGTGAAAGAATCTTCTATTTTCATTAATTGCTGAAAATACCATTTTTCAATTGCCACCACCCACAGTATTCAACCAGAAGGTTGGTTTGGTTGTCAAACCTTTCAATGGCCATTATTGACACAAATTTTTATGTAATTTTATCTTTTTATTTTATTTCCTTAAATTATTTCTTATTGTAACACCACACTCCTATTGTTCTGTTGTTTATGGTTGCTCATGTTTGTTCATTGGTTGTAATGTATTTTTTTTTTGGAGGTGGATTGTTGGAGCGATATTAAAACGAGTGAGTACCCTCTTGGAGTAAAGATTTACGATAGCTTGTAAGTCGTTTTCTTTGTTTGCAACTCTTGTTCAAATAAATTCATCTCCACCGTTCTGTGAGTAATAAACACTACCAACGGACAAGGCATTACATTATCTTTGATCCAACCACAGTTTTGCATACCGTGGCCCTTGTTTATCTATGGTCAACATTTAGAGTACTACTTTCCTCATCGGCGGGATATTTCCCTCGTGTAAGTGCGGTTTCAACCAACCATTTGCCAAGTGAAATATGTCAATCTCGCGAATTTTGTTGTCATTATAGATAACTCATTGAAATACTTTTTGTTACTCCGTAATACTTTATACCTCATAACTAATACTTTGTAACTCCGTACCTATAGTAAATTTCACTTAACTATTATTTTGTCATATCGAAGCGCATGACAAGTAAGTGATGTTTCCTTTTCAACCTCCGATGCATGCACATGATCGAAATGCTTCTTCATTGGCTTATGTTGCGTTCTTTCTTCGGGGGAGGACCATTTGCTCTCCGACCTACCAGGCAGCCCAGTCAACAGAAAATGGTTACATTGTCTGCACTTGTCGTCAGACACATCACTCAACTAAACAGTCACCGGTTGTCAGTATTTAAAGGGTTTCCGAATATTGGGGATCAAGTTCAGCAGAATGCTACCATTGCAAGGTGCTTAGAAGGGCTATAAGATATGCACACTTCGGATGTTGAAGAGTGCACTTCATGAAGAGCTAAGTGACGAGGAGCTTGAGCACCATTGACAATGAAAAGAAAGAAAGAGGAAGGAGATGAGGACGAAGAAGAGCTGTCAAATGTTATGAAATTGAATAAAATTAAAATGATAGTTATGACAACAGAATTTGCAGTTTTGATGGATCCCCTTTTGGATCTCAATTTGATTTATGAGGGGATTAGATGAATTACACCATCCATATTATTATTATTATTGGTAATCTAACGGTTCAGGTGGGTTTCTGATGGGCATACCCCTACGGTAACCCTTTCTTCATTTCTGCGTGCTTCCTGCTGCCTCCTCCCTTCATCCCATCCAACATGCCTAATCTTGATTCCTCCCTCTTTTCCTATCTTACCCAACATTCTACCCTCCATCACACTCTTCAGCAATCCATCGCCACTCAGCACTCCCCGCATCCACTTCTCC
>LYUA01001429.1:374486-389521 GCA_002093875.1 Calopteryx splendens
CAGAGGGGGAACGAGAGAGGGGTGGGTGCATTACGGAGGGCCACTCCAGTCAACCCCCCTCTCCCCTCCTCACGCCTTCACGTCGAGCGCTCACAAGGGAGGAACTTCAGTTGTAGGAGCGGGAACGGGATCGTGAGCGAGACCCAGAGTAGCTGCGTCGCACCGGCGAGTATGTGGGCGTGCCCCTTCGCCTGGGGGAGTACGAGCGGCTGCGTGAGCGGCCCCCACCCCCACTGCTGCGCCCACCACCGCCACCCCCGTAGTCCTCCTTCACCCGAATGTAGCTCACCTCGCCCTGCAAAGTGGACACACACGTGGCGCGGGGGCGTCAGTAGGGCCCTTGGCCAACCAACCAACTCCTCCTCGCCCCACACACGCCCCCCCCCCACTCACGCTCATATCGTCAACAAGGGCAGTCACCCACCAAATACCAGCCAAGCCATTCCAATTTAGTGAGACTACCAAAAAGTAACCTATGACCGTTCTCTCACATCACATCTGGTTGCAACAATTTATCCCAATCAATTGATTGACATTCAAGACCTTCACCTTTGAAGACTGGGGTGACGAAATACTAAACACATACTGTCATGCTTTCAATACTCGAAGCTGCTACCACCAATTAGTTAACTATGTTCTTGTACAGATTATTACAACAAAACTTGTTACTTCTCAACAAATTATCAAAGCAGTGTTGTGAAAAAAGTAGTTTAAATGTTTAACAATTAACATGACATGAAAACTTGGCCATAAAAGCAAAGAAATGGTTACTAAAAACATCTTGACATTCTCTGGTACAGTAAGGCTTTTAAATATTTACAAACCCCAGAATTATTGTGTAAGGCCACTTTGGCAACTACCAATATCTTCTACTACACGAATGCACCACAAAAATGGAATTTCCAGAATAAAAATGTCAGAAATGAATGTTTACTTCAATAGATTTTTAAACCTCAGGAAGCTCCCAATCAATAGTACCAGTGCTGAACTAAAATGCAGTGTTACCCAGTAAATATATCTACACAAGGAGCAAGTTATACAGGCACTGTGACATGTACTATCTTTGCCTAAATGAGCCTCCAAGCCAATCCGTCTAGGGCATTTAGATAGAAATGAGCATATTCACAAAATTAAAATGAAATAAGCAACAGGCAATAATTATGGGAACCTCTCACATATCACAATCAAAAGCTATGCGTAATTCAAACCCCACTAGAAACAGAATTTAATGAATTAAAACCCAGAAATATTGTTTTTATGAATTACTCCCAAACACAAATTTCTTGAATTTAGGTAACTACCGCCCTCAACTGCACAACTTTATGTACTGCATCGCTCAGCAAATACACATGTTTCACTTAAATCTATACTTGGCTTCCCTTCACATGAAACAGGGCATTACACAGGGATGTACTGTTAGTGGAAAATTTCAGTGCAAATACACCGAAGTGTGCATTAAAATTGCATGAACAATTCCACACGAAAGGTAAGAATCACAAATACTAGAGAACTCACATCTACCCATGCAATTATTTACCATCTTTCATTATCTGAGAAAAATAAATTACATGGGAAATTCAAAACAAACAACTGTGTTAGTGTTCTCACACTAAAACACTTGTCAATAAAATTGTAATTATTTGTTGCAATTACAACACAAATCAATTAAACGAGTACACAATTATAATCAAAATGCAAGTTTGGAACTTTACACAATAATTTAACTGGACTAAAACAGTAGACAACTTTACGATTAAATGGATTCCAGGAAAATATTCCCTTCAATATTATAAATTGGTGATGACAAGTACTTCTTCCATGAAATTAAGGGGAATTTAATATTCCTCCACCAAATCCAAACCCTAATATGTATAACCATAGGCTATTTCAACACCAAATAATATACCTGAAGACTTTTAGGATTGTTCTCAGTTAAAAGGCATACAAATATGGACACATTAATCCAGATCGTATAAGTAACAATGGATGATTAATAAGCTTACAACCCTCATGGAAATAATTGCCGAAATATCCCTAGCTAGCCAAGTGATGAACCTGAAACACTGCTATATCATAATATACTACACAAATAGTATGTGTACTGGAAGTGAAAATTGAATCTACTGTACCATCAATCAAAAAGAAACATGAAGAAGAAAGGTTAAGGAACATTTTTAGTAACTTTCACTCCAAGTGGCCAGCTACTCTGAAAGAAGTAAAGGGAATTGAAGAAACAGATTCACTGAAATTTCCATGTCAAATGTAAAAATAAAGGCACAATTAAAATCTTGAGAATCATAACAAACAACTACTTTAACATCCCAAGAAATACCATGGTAAATGTTTTCTACTAAAATTAATTACGGTATTTTAGACCCACAACTCCTTACCCTGCTCATTGGCCCTTTTCTAGCAGTTTCAGGTAAATTTAAATCCTCTTTACAAAAAATTGTGATAAGCATGTCACACATTTGCCTGTAAAATGTTAACTAACGTTGCAAAAATAAATGCTGGTAGGATAATCTGCATGTGCCAGGGATGAGAATTATTGAACTGTCTTGCAGCTGCAAGAAATGTGGATCAGGTTATGCATTGTTTCTTTATTGCAATATGGGTAGAATATCTAGCAATGCAAGCAATGAGCCAAGGAGACAATTGTATCAATTAACAACATTTTTTTGGGAACAACTACATTCCTTTCCCTTTAAATTTCATAGCTGTCCACAAGGGGATCCTGAGAACAATCCTTGGCCCACAGGTGTTTAGTGAATTACATTACAGAACTCAAAAAGCCTTCAAATTCTTCTGTACAACTCATTTAAATGCCATGAAAACTTACATTTGATTTATTGTTTCCTCGTCTATTTGGCTGCATGCCCTAAAAATACATAAGCAAATGTAAAAAGATGAGAAATAACCTTCCTTCCAATTAGGTCTATGTTTCTTAAGACAAAGTCAGATCCCAAAAATCACCCACACTTAAGGTTGCCACTTCACTATGAAAAGAAGGCTACATATTAGCTAAATAAAGCTTACTCTTACTTCTGAAGCTGAAATAATAATTAGATGAGGCATGAGGAATGCAAAGTTCAGGAAAACCATTTTAAGAATTAATAAGATGTATAGCAAAGTTTTGCAAAAAAAGTATCAGTCAAACATGTCATTTACAAATTTCCCAATTAAAAATATATTTTGATTCAAAATTTCTACCTCATTGAATACGAAAATGAACACATGCACCTGTTAAGAGATGGACAAACCGCAGCATTTCCCATTTCAACATAAGGATGCACGAGCACAAGAATGCATTAATGCAAGGTACCTATTTGGGAGTTATAACACTGGAACATTAAATCCCACAAACCATTTTTTCAGAAAGCACATTATGTTTTTAATGCATTGAACTTATTCAGCTTTGTGCACGGTAGCGAAGTGAACAATTGATTTATTTAATGCACAGTGAAATACAAAACATGCAAAAACGGGAAGCTACTTAAATGATGTTATGGGATGATAAATGGAAAGCCGTATTTCACCTATCACTATATTTTTCCACTTAAAAAATGTAAAGCACATCCTACAACGATTAAACATGATGACATACATCGGCTGCACTTAGAAGTAATAAAGGCGAGACAACACACACGAATGACGGTTCAAGATCAAGCTAAGTATCCAGCTTCAGAGATAAGAGCGAGCTCAACATTACCACTATTCAACGAGACTTCGCTTTGATGAAGGTAAAAATTATCTCAACATAATATTGGTGTAAATTAAGTGTGGGGTCACTACGTCACGGGGGCGGAATAAAGATTATTTGCTCATCCTTTTACACTCATTGAAAGTTAACTTATTCAAGTCCTGGCAACCACATATTACTTCTTACAAAACATATCGAGGAAAATTAATAAAATTAGATGAGCTGTCACAATTATTAAACAGTCACGAAATTGACTAACACTACTGGCGATTTCCTGAAACTTGAATAAAACATCACGATCACTAACAATTTCTGTGTAACAAAACAGTTCATAAATTAGCAGAACATATGTGTAAATGCAAGTGAAGCGACAGAAATGACGCTAATAACATTTCCAACTTACAGAAAACATTAATGCAATGAGACCAAATTCCACAACTTCTTATTTAGCTGGCAATCTTAAGAAACCGGAGGAATGAATAAATATCCGGACCCTACACCACGGATAGCTAGAAGTTGTTTAATAATGGACTTTAAATCAAACACTCAGTATTTAAACACTAATAACTGACCTCGTGCGACCTGAATCTTGAATCGTCCAACTTCTTCACGGCGTATTTCATGTCTTCGTATCTGAGAAATTCCACTACTCCAGTACCATCCTTGAATACATCAGCGAAGCAAACGTCACCGGCTTCTCTCATGTGATCTTTTAAATCTTGCCAACTCCCAGATGGAGGGAGCCCTTCAGTAAATCAAACCGAATTAATAAACTTATTATTAAAAAAAACTAAGGAACACAACTATATGAACTTCAACACAAAACATACCCGTCACTAATACACGGTATTGTGAGCGCCGGGCCGGAGGCCCGCGACCTCGTCCTCTCCCTCCACGAAATCCGCCCGGTCCACCACCCCTAGGGAACTCTACTCTCAATCTATATCCATCGTAATCGTAGCCATCTCGGGCATGAACAGCATCTTCAGCATCCCTATGGAAATAGTAAAAAAAAGTTAATTTAACACTGAAATAGTTTGACATTTGCAAGGATAATTAGTACACAAGACATACCAAAATCCCAGTAAAACAATGATAAGATAACATTAATATTAATTTCATAAGTTATGACACATTATAAAACAATTTTTAATATTTATTAATAACCTTGGGTCTTCGAACTCCACGAAAGCGAATGGCGGGCCTCGTCTATTCTTCAGATCAACAAAGGTAACTTTGCCAAACTTGTAGAATAAGTCCTGAATGTCCTTTGTGCGTATGTCGGGTGGAAGATTTCCAACGTAAATTCTGCACTCATTCCTTCCGTAAGACATATTTCCTTCACGTTAGCTGGGAAACTTTCAGGTTATACACAGCTCGAAATAGGTACTTAAGATGGCGGCAACCCACGCGTGTGTCTCCTTCGTGCCGCTCGAACCACCCCAAGGAAATCGACCAGAGTTTCCGAAGGTAACCGAAGTGCGACGGAAGAGCCCGAAGCGCGAAATCACACGGCGCCCACGGAAACCAACGAAATGTCCCGATAATGGGTTACGATAGGCAACAAAATAAAGCTATGATTTCAAATTTAAATCTGTAATTTTCTCTGAGAATATCGGTTTTCACAACCGAAAACAATTTTGCAAATTCGACTTCACAGCTGCGTTTGATAGTATTGCTGTTCATTCTACTTCTCATTATATTTTAAGGTAAGATAGGTTATTTAGCTAGTAATGTATTTCCAATCATCTTTTCGTTACACATTTGTTAATTATGAGAGTTTCCCCTCTTTATTTAACTTGATGTAAATATGTTACACTTACTTAATCATGGCGATTTGCTTAGCGCCTACATGTATCTAGCTCCCAATTTGAACAGAAGTTAACCTTCACAAACTTTAGTCAAAGAGTACCGTCGGCGATTGGTAATCAGGGTATTCTGTGAGCATTGTTATCCAATCGATCGCATTCATTGTCGCTGTCGAATCCTCAAAATAAAACCAAGAGCTTTAGTCCTACCCATTATCATAGCTTACGTGCTTTATCTCATGTATGTCTCTTTTATGCTTCTAGAATCACATCCCATGAGCAGTACAATAAAGGCAACGTTTTCTGACTCCATTAAGTTGAACATAAATTGGTACAGTAAGCTAAAATAGCATTCAATGGAATCATAGAGCATGACATGCGAGGTTATGGCGTGCATGAACAGCAGCTTTTTGTGATGATACTTAGGTGGCTCATTTGCATGTATTCTTTACATTAAATTACGAGAAGAATTCCTCTGGACTTCCTTTAGATCAGAATTAACTCACTCATTAATCACTCCACGATTTAAAACTAAAATTCACTCTGCGCAGAGCAACATTTCGTTTCATATTTGTTTGAATCGATTTTCGTATCTCTAAAGTTGGGCCGCGGAGAGGCATGCTGGGTAGATAGAAGACCCTGGTAGAAGACTCTGAGGTTCGACCAATGGGGTGCAAGTGTGAGTTTCAATGAAGATTATGGTGTTGTCCGCTAACTTTTGAGAAGCAATCGACGGGAATTGTGGTGTTAACATTGACTCTTTAAGTTTAAAGGAGGAATTCTTTGTCCACTTACCTGCTTTCTGACTGGAGGTTTGCTACACAGGTAATTAATTCCAAATGGAGTTAATATTTTCGACATTTCATGGTCATATTTACCTCTGCAGTATTAGTCGGTGGTTGGTTGCCCCTCCTTCGCTTAGAAGTAGCTGCCATCTGTCCCGTTAATATATTACTCAGAAAAAGCGTTTTTCTCTCCCATTTAATTTGAGTTCCTCGTATCAGTATGTCGCTTAGCGTCGCGATTTTACGTATTACTTGGTGTGGTTAAATGTAGCGTGGAAGAAATGCAGCATGTTGGTTGGAAGGTAGTAGTGCGTGTGCGAAGCGGTAGAAACATAAGGTTGGCATGATTTACTATAAAAATATTCAGTATTGTTAAGTCCCATACGTGAAAACTGCACATTTGCATTCTGGCGATAAACCCGCACGTTCACTTGTATTGATTTTTTTCTCTCTTTAATTGGCATGGACACTCGTTATTTTTAAGCGACTGATTTACATTCAAGTAAATCAGAATGCGTTAATTTATGTTTTTCATACTCTTTGTTAAATTTCTTTGATCTAATGAGCTCTTTACTCCACATATTCCCGGTGATGTTCCTGTGGCAAAACTAAATATAGAAGTGTTCGTAATTATGCGTGTGTTTTAAGTTTTTTTATAAGTCACAGCTCACCTTGTTTGGATTTCCTTCCTAGAAAGCACCCTATAATGATTGATCTTCGTGATTTGGAAAGAACGCCTCCCCCGGCGCGCGGCAGCCTTTAAAATCGGGAGCGGGATAAATAATGTCG
The DNA here is from genome assembly GCA_002093875.1 of Calopteryx splendens. Lineage (NCBI taxonomy): Eukaryota > Metazoa > Arthropoda > Insecta > Odonata > Calopterygidae > Calopteryx > Calopteryx splendens. The sequence goes on from LYUA01001429.1 coordinate 381,569, forward strand.
AATGAAATGGGAGGAGTGGGGAAAGGTGAGAGAGGGGAATGGATGTGCGCTACAGGTTGCGTGCGAGTGGGCGGTGTTGGAGTCGCGTGGGCCGGGATGCTGCGCGCCGTGTACCCTCTGTATCCCTGGCGCCGCTGTTGCGAGACTTCATTCACATCCCTAAGCTCTCCCTTCGCGGATCGCGTTCGTTAAAACATAGTGAACCAAACACGATTATCTCAATGTCGAGCTTGGACCGTGCACGAGCCGGCGACCTCGGTCGTTGGCGGCCAAGGAGTAGCAGCGTTTGCCTGTGGGTTTTGTAGATTCATGAATGGGAAGAAATAATCAGTCATTTTACATTGTATTAATTTCATTTCGTTAACTTTCATTTTTGGGGACGGTAGAAAATTGAACCTTCGTTTAAAAAAAACTTACCATGAGGCGAAGCTGATCAAAGTTACTATGTTGTGCTTTTTACTTCCCCAGGTCCAGCAGGATGTCTGATAGGAAAGCTGTAATTAAAAATGCTGACATGTCCGAGGAGATGCAGCAAGATGCCGTTGATTGTGCCACACAAGCCTTGGAAAAGTTCAACATTGAGAAGGTGTGTGTATCTGACAGTGTAGTGTGTGGTCATTTTTCACTCGGTTGCAACCACTCCTTTTGGTGGTCTTGCACCTTAACCGATGGCACCAACTTTCATATATTTTTCACGTTTCAAATTATTATTCATCCATTTGCAGGACATAGCAGCCTATATCAAGAAGGAATTTGACAAGAGGTACAACCCTACGTGGCACTGCATTGTTGGTCGAAACTTTGGCAGCTATGTGACCCACGAAACCCGGCACTTCATCTACTTCTACCTAGGCCAAGTTGCTGTCCTCTTGTTTAAGAGTGGTTAAGGAGCCCTGCACACCCATTGTCCCATTCCCTCCAGAACGCGTCCGTCCGTCTCCCTTCTCCACCCCCATCGCTCGCTCGCTGTAGGTCGGTTGATGTGATGGAGCGGTCAAGGGATAGGAGGGCGTTTGGCGTTGAGAGTTATGCGACCAGAGGGCACTGGAGTGGGTGGGACAACAAGGGGGTGGCATTTCCATTGTGCTGCTCTGAAGGACGGGACTTGAGAGAACAAAACTAGGAAGGAACACATAGAAGTAATTTCCTGGTCTCGATGAAGAGACATCAGGCTATGTATGATTCCATTTCGTGTAAGGATGTTTGATTTCTCCAAGGAGGGCATAATGTCAAAAATTAAGTTTCGAGTATGTCTGTGATGCTGGTTCAGAGGAATGCACTGCTAATTTCATTTATCTCTTGATTGTGTGAGGTACATGTAACGATTTCCCTTTGAACGAAAGCAAAAGAATGCAGTTTTTTTTTCTTTCTCTACCAAATGACTTATTTTTACGTTAGCCTGTATGTGGATGTTCTCTGTTGTGTTTCTTAGATTTTGTTCACCACTCCCATCCTTGCTCCTTAATTCACTGTGTCAGTATTCATTTCCTGTTAATCCAGTGTAAATATCTCTCAAATTTTGTTTCTCTATGGTGTTCAAAAAAGTGTTAAGTCAGTGAGTACATTTGTTGACTTAATTTTGTTTCCTTTCTGTCGCAAAAAAAAGCTGTGACAATAAATCTTGTTTAAATATTTCTATTTTTTTTAGTAAGGAATGTTGTAAATTCTGGAAATAACACCTATGGTGCTCATAATCGCACTGGTTACCCTTGAGATTGTTGAAAAGATGGAAAATCAAAGTGTTGTGCGCGCATATGTGGCTTGCTTATTTGCATATGTCACTTCGTCTGCTGTTGGTATTGCTCATATGTTAAATTTCATTTGCTGTCAAATGAGATCACTCTTGAATGTATCTATGTTTCTAATGAGTCTAAAAACTCTGTGTACATATATACATAGTTTAAGGTGCCATCCTCTGTCGAATTCATATTTTACATTCCTGTTTTAAATCTTATATTCTCGGTATATATTAACTTTTGCCAAAACAACTTCTTCCCCTTGTGGCTCTGCATGTGCTTTATGTAAAGGCTTAAGGAGGGGTAGGAGGAATTTAAGAGAGCTATTGCACTTAAAATGATGCTTGTTAGATGAGTATATAAATATATAGTGTGTCGTGAAGCAAGTCCTGCAGAGATATGGAATTTCTATACATAGCACAAGAGTGTTAATAGCTTTCCGAAATTCAGTTAATTTCAAGATTTAAAATAAATGGACGAAGTTTCTTTTTTTTGGTGCCCATTCCTTTACCAGCAGAGGATGCGAATAGGTATATTGGCCGTTGGAAGGACCACATCTCTCAAACTTATTTTCCATATGTAGTTTTTGGCAGGCTTTGAATCTCTAATGGCGTGTCCTAAATTTATTTGTAGTGTGTCTTCCCTGCTCACCATTTGGCATGAGTGTTAATACCCTCCTTCCCTCACCCCAATTACCCTAGTTTAGATTGACCGCTTACTCCCATTCTTTGTGTGCTTCGTGCAAATTGTCCTACGGCCACCTTAACAGTTAAACCATAAATTATTTTGTTAAATCTGTACTTTAACACTATTAAAATAAAACTATTAAATGATACAGTGTTGTTGTCCTTGCTCTCCTGGTCTAGTATCGTTTGGGTATCCACCGTGGATTGACACCTGAATGTAGTCCAGGTAAGATAGTGTTGAGGTTTGCCATCAATATACATCTGCTGAGAACTTAACAGGGAGAGGTACTGAAACATCAATTTCACTTAACAGGTATCTGCCAGAGTAACAGAAGAATCGGGTGCATTTCATTAATACTACCAATTGAGTATCAGAATAACTTTTATTTACAGCTTGAAACCAGAATGAATTGCTACAACACCAAATGAGAGGTTTTCATACGCCACTTCACGGAATCCAGCAGATTCGATCATGTACTTGAAATCCTCCTAGAGAATAAAAGAAGGGCTAATTACAAAACAACTTTTTAACTCTAGGTTCTCAATCTCTCTCTGGTTAATGGACATAACTTTAAACAGTTGAGATTAAAGTGGTTTTGTCATTTCAAATTATTTGCTATATTATGTACAGTTCTAACCTTTAATAAGTGCAATTATTATAAATAGAAGTTGATTTGTGCACCCTGCTGGAGAAGCAGTATATTTACAAGTTGATTGAATTAAAACAGCAAATGTCACATGTTAATCTGAACTCACCTGATTTGGGAATTTTCTGATGCTTTCAACAAGATACTGGTATGGCTCCCATTTTCCAGCTATGATCACGCCCATGGCTGGAATAACTTGCATTGAATACTCATCATAGATCCTGTAAGGAGAGATATAAATTAGAGATTGATGAAAGATTTTGGAGATGACTAAGGGTTCTGACTGTATTTAAGGTGAAATTTAAAAGGAAATTTTTATTAGTAAGAACAAAAAGTCATGATGGTATTATGTGGCCAAGTGTGAATAGGCAATCCTAAAGGCTTACATGTACCTAATCCCTTTCTATTAACAAAAACATCCAAGTAGTCAATGTCATGAAATCTGCACTGGTTAATTTGTCATGGGGATAGGGAAATTTTTAAAAATGCTATAAATTTCTAATTTATATATTTTCAACTACTAATGATGCAGTTCGGTAGAGTAGGGAATGTGGCAGTGGTCTATGACACTAGACGAGGATATTGTTGCACTGAAACAGGATTTGAAACGCTGCAGAGCTAGTTTGGCCATCAGTCATAGTCGCTTCATTCATGTTGGAATGGGAAAATGTGGCCTGGCCCACTTCATGAATCCATGTCCATTTAAATGTCTCAAAGCTGAGTTGCATGTGAAAAATTAATATTGAAAGTACAAGTATTTAAACCTACCTACCTAAAATTAACTACCCCAGGTTTCAAGTGCACTCTTAGAAATCCTCTAATTGTGTTACCTACATTAACTTAAGCTGACAACTCCAAAAATCTTGACTTTTTTTGTGTATAAAAGATTTTCATCACAGAAGTCACTTCTTTTTAAAGGACACTCACTCACTCAATCATAAATATCTGCAATGCATACATCTTTATAAATACATGGATATCTTCTTCTAATACTGGCTATTAGGTATTCCTTATACCCATTTGATAATAAAAGGATATATCCACATTGGTGGCTAATCAACATTCTAGGGCAGATCTCATGATTCGTAAATCCATCCCATTGGAAATGCTCTATAATAAAGGATTAACCCATGTGTAGTGTCACTGATTCTTTATTATACCAAGCAGTAAATACTTCACTTGCATGGGGGTATTTTGAAGTGTTGTGACGTGATGTGAGTTATGGAAACAGCAGCAAATTGAAGATTAGGGTTTCACTTCCATCCATAGCAAATGATTTTATCATGGTAATTCCCTACCCTTCCTTAAGGATTCTGTGTGGTAGCCCAGTGGTTAGAGTACTGGGCTTCTGACCGGGGGGCCCGGGTTCAATTCCAGGTGACGCCTCTGGGCACCCTCAGCTCCTCGCAAGCTGTGAACCATTTTTACAGGAAAGGAACTGGCCACCCTTTATCACCCTGATTCCACAATTCGTTGGGCTTAGCATTTAGGGTGAGCTCTATCAAACCGACTTCGGGTTGATTACTATGGTGATTTGTTGGATTGCATCAGATGTAATAAGTTCTGGGCTGATATCCTCAGGGTATATCTCAGGGTGCCAAATTTTGAAATGTTTCCAAATTGAATTTACAAGTTTTATCCTAAATCTATACATAACTGCCTTCAGATTATTCATATAGAAATCCATGCTATTCCTGGAATTATTTAAAATGTTAACCTAGGAAATTAGCTTAGTCCATCATCTGTCTCCCCATGCAAAATAGTTTAAATAAGTGGTTTTCAATTTTAAAATAACAAATTCCCTATTCAAATAGAGTAATATAAAACACAGCAATCTATTCTGCTAGCATCACCTGAAATCTCTCCGGAAATATTTTCAGGAACTTTTTTTTCTCATTACCTTATTCATTATGATCGGAAAGGATACAGTTTCCTTTCCCAATCATTTAATCGACTTACTCCAGTATTTATTTCATTAAGGCGAAAGAAGTGAAACTGGAAGATTGTTTTGGATGGATTAATGTGAATCTCATCCTGAACAAAGGCATGCAACCAGGATAAGGGTTACATACCCTGAAATGCATGCCATTACCAAGATAAATCTAGTATCAATGGACAATCAATGCATTACCCAAATTTGGACTTAAGATCCCACTGTCAATAGCCAAGTGCTCTACTAGTGATGCTTCTATAACATCACTTCATTAAGAAAACTACCAATGAGTGGTGAATTTAAGAACATTGGCACACATCAGGCAGATTATTAATTGCATAAAGCTTATGGTGTGGTTAAGATGGAAGGGTAAACTAAATTTGGGCAGTTCCTATCCTATTATAGACAAGGTGTGATGCATTTTTGAAATTGGATATGATGTTTTGAAGCAAGAAAAACTTCCCATTATAACTATGGAAAAAGAATTCCTTGCATGCTCATTTGGGGTCTAAAAATGGCATTCGCAGACCTTCCACAATGAATGGCATACACTCTCATTGGTATAAGGAATTCACTCACCAAGTGCCAAAGTAGTCATTTCACCTGACCCGAACTAATCAGCAAATTTCTTGTATGTACTATGAGTAAATGTGTGCAACCTTATTGTGGCACTGGAGATTTTGGCTATCGTTCTTTAAATCTATCAATCATAGTCCTTCCAATATTTTAAATTAAGAATTGTTGATTTTGTAGCCATTAAGAGAATGTTTTTTCCGCAACCTGTTGGCAGTAGCAGAGACAACTTATTCAACAGATAAATAACCATAGTATATATATTCTCCAAAAGAATCGTATGTATAATGTAAAACAGTTACTCAAAAGATCCCAGACAATTATTTTGCAAAACATTATGGCTGCAGGTGGTATCTAATGTTGATGATCTCGAACATTGCCGTATTTTTGCACCATTGGCAAGAGAAACCACCTAACAATTGAATATATAACAGACTGCAAAATGAGATAAAAATTTCTTGACTTAGTTCCATTGTTGTGTACCAGTAAATCTTAAAGGAAATTCACATCATTCACATGACCGCGGGATTTCAAAATTATCAAACACTGGCATACAAATTATTTGCGACTGGCACAGTCATATTATCGTACTGTAGGTGTCACTTCCTTACTAGAGACATATGAAGGCCAACCTTGTACCGGGTAATGTATTTGATAAACATCGTGCGCTCCAAAGTGGATCTCAATTCTGTCTTAATATATACGAGTGACTACTTTCTCATTTTTGACGCCTGCAGATCTGCTGTCAATTCTGATCCGCAAAACAAACATGGCACGAGAACTAAGAAGAATACAGCGAGCCCATATAATTCATTTTGGAGAGAAGGAGTTTTGGAGACGCTCGAAATCCTTATGAAGTGAATAACGATGTATCTATAAGTTATTTTCGAGCGTCCAAATCTGCACAACCCCTGTACCTCGTGAGATTAGGCAGATTTTGTGGGAATTGGCGTTTGATAAAGACGGTCAGCTTGCAGAGTCATTTCGTAACACTTTTCACTCCGATAGTTTCTGAACGACGTTGAATTTGGTAGTTTTTCTCAGGGGCACCTTTAGTATACCGCTGCGAAAGCGTCCACTGGCAAAATCTTTATGATCACACATATAGTTCATGATCAAGTTAATCTGACGATCATTATCCCTGCCAGCCCTTCTGGTGGTTTCCCTTAAAATACACGTAAATGCATTGATGTCCGCAAACGCCGGTGAGAAGTTGAAGCATATTAGAGTAATTTAGCCTCTTAAATAATAGATTAATAAATAAGTAGGCAAATAGATACTTTCAGGATCTTAATTAATCTTTGCACTATTTTTTACGCTTCATTTACTATGAATAAACGTATTCCTTGAAGAAGAAATGACGACGTTATTATTGTGGTTTTGTGACCTTTTTCCAGTGGTCAATATTTTTTCTCATCCGACATTCATCGACATGAGTTCCTGCAACTGCTTCTCTACCAATATTTTACCATGCAGACCCTGAAACCGTCCGCTGGCAAAATCTTGGTTTCCCTTAAATAACGTAAATCCATTGGTGTCTGCAAAATCCGGTGAGAGGTGAAAATAGACCTAAAAACATTACACATCGCTTAACCTCCTGGTTTTGTAATTCATGATTACTAATAAAACGAAAACCTTGATAATATAGCATAAATCATGTAAGACGCCATTTCCTCTATTTCTTTGGTATTCTTTTTACCGCGAGTGATGTCCTACCTACCAGTGAGAGCTCATTCGCGCTGACTGCTCGTCTTATGCTAATGTAATTTCGACGATTTCCATGAAATTACCATAGTCAGTGGCGCCGAAGATATTTTTTTCGAAGTTTGTCAATGCCAATTTTCATAAAAATCACAGTAATCAACCCGAAGGTCGGTTTGGTAGGCGAGGGTAGAGCTCCACAGCATAGCCACATCTCCTGACAAACTCTACAGCTTTTCCCCGCGGTCATTCCATATTCATAATCCCTACTCCACTCCCATCTCTCCCTTCGCCCACCACCGCGTTCCAGTCCCCCATCATTAATAAGTGATTTCCTACAGGAATACCCTCAATCATTTCCTCTAGCTGTCGTATACACGTTCTACCTCTTCCTCCCTCTGGTTACTTGTCCGCATGTAGACCTGAATTACAACTACGTTCGTTGGTTCTGCTTTAATCTCTACCCATAATATTCAATCATTCACTTGCTCTATATTTTCAAATCTTTTCCCTACTTTTTTATTTAGTAACACTGCTACTACACACGCTGGTCATTCCCCTCCGCTGAATATTACTATGTAACTGCCACGCCAATTATCCTCAATACCCTTCCATCTAACCTCTCACAAGCCTACCACATCAATATTTCCTCGCTCCATCTCTCGTTTGATATTTTC
>LYUA01001431.1:168976-179868 GCA_002093875.1 Calopteryx splendens
GGTTCGAGATGGAATGGGGGGGACCACGTGAGTCCACTAAACCGAGATTGATGAATGGCCCTTCGCGTTGCGTGGCCCGTTTGCTTTGAGCGAAGGGAGGAATCCTTTTTTTCCCCCTCGAAGGAAGCGGACAGGCGCGTAAAAGGGAGTTACGAGGATGTTGGGTGGGTGGGGTGGGGGGGCGAAGGTGGGGGGAGGGAACGGGAAGGGGAGGGGGTGGTGTGGCTTTCGACGCACGTGCGCCAATGCTCAGGAAAAACTGTGCCCGGAGCCCTCTCCCACATCCCCTCTCCCCCGTGTGACTAGCAGACGTCTCCTTCGCATTACTCACCTACATCCTATGGTGTTAGTATATGTAATTATCATTACATCTATCGGAATTGCGTTGGTATCATTAGCCGATTGACGCTTTATAGTGTCTTACCCATATTTAAGTAGTGAAGAACTCGGGATAACGGGAAATGGAGATGGGATTTAGAGCTATCCACATCTCTGGTCTTCTGATATTTTTTAAGATGCCAAAAACGTATTGTAAAGCTATGAGCACTGCTCTGGGACCTATCACGAATAATAAGATCAAGGAAACGAACTATGAAACGATCAGGCTTAAAATAATATCTTTCTCACGAAGTTGTTAAGGCACCAAAATATTTGCCACTGAATCCATCCAGTCGAAAATTCTTAATACTAGCATACGTACCTACACTAGTTTATGGCTATTATTGTAACTCTTACTGCACTATCATTACCGCTGCAAGCAACTCGTCTCGCATGCGCATAGTTCCAAATGAAACTGAAATAGGAACCGAAAAGCTAACCAGCGCAACCTAACCGCAGTAAAAATGTTTTATAATAATCAGCACAAACTATGCGTTCACACATAACTACCTCTTTCAAGCGAGCGAATTTCATGCGCGTAAGATGAGAGGCCTGTAAAGAGGGCGTGTGAGCTGTTGTTGCGACTTTTGGGTACTTCGGAACCGGGTGTAAGAGCTGCGGCGAAATAATTCTTTCATTTAAAATGTCACGGGGTGGACGGAAGGAATGCAAGCATCTGCATCCAGTTAAGCGCACCGGAATGGGGTGTGTCAGAGGTGTTAGCGTAAAAATAGGAAAAGAAAATTATGAGGAGAGATAATTGGAGAAGTAGTGGCAGAGAAGGTTGTTGTGCTTGTGCTCCATAGAGAAGCTCTCCATCATAAGACTTAAGAAAATTTAATGAATAAGAATAGACGCCGATTATTTGGTATCTACCATTGAGGAAATCGATTAAGTCTGGAGAAGATCGGGGTCGATATGCATTTATTTGCGAACATATATTTGGGAAAAATTGTTTCGGTAAGAAAGTAAGCGTAATGGGATTGTTTGAGAAACTAGAATCCCCTGAGGTAAGGGTGAGAGAATGCGATAATCGTCTCACATCTCTGGGAATCTCTTATATTTCTTCTACGTCATGTATCGCTAGTCATATTTTGACGCAGAAGACTTCTTAAGACACCAAAGAACTGAGAGACGACTATTTATAGGGATCGAAGACAAAGAATGGTACAGGGCGCACGAGTTTAACCCTGGAAAGGAGGACGTTGTTAGACACTATACTGGTATATTAGACCACCCTGATAAAATTACGCATCGGCTTCAGCACTGATAGATTTAAATGCTTGCCCTTCCATCGCACAATTCGCGGTCATAACAAAACCAAAGTTAATCCCAAGTATTTTAATAAAATAATCTTGCCGTCATCTTGCATTCATTTTTTCGAATATGTACTCACAAGTACATATGGTGCTGTCCTAAAACGCCGATAGCTCGGCCATGTAGCATGTTTCATGCGCCCGATTTTAAGATAAAAATCGTGTATGTATTGTTTATCTCTGAAAAAATAGTTTCAATCTAATCAATACGGATTGTCTGACCTGGCAACGTTAGAAGTTAATACTATCCACAACTAATTTATATTCTTCCTCCTTGATCCGTGATAGGTAACCCTAATTTTAATGTGCCTAACAAATGTATTTAGACATTTGCTTCATTATTCCTCTTCCTTTAATATGTTTCTATATTAAGCTCTTGATATTCCGAATCACACATTCAGCCGTAACGCCGCATTTCGTGCTCGTGACACTGCAATTAAGGAGAATAGAAGGCTTAGGAAGAGTCGAATAGCATCCTTAAGGTATATTCTGTTCAGACGTTTTGAGTGCCAAAAGCAGGATGATGACCAAAAAATGTGTCACGCTGAAGACGAACACTGGCGGTGAGATAATCCACGCTCTGTGGAACAAATGGGTAACTTAATTTTTACATTGAGAGATCAAATGTAAAGGGTAAACATTTCCTGGCTCCGGGAGGAGAAGTGTTTTTTATTCAGCTCGCAAACGAATGTGATTGCGAGAGCTCACTAATCCCCAAAGCGAAACCCAACTCGGGGAATATTCGAGGGAAGAGGGCTTTTCATCGACGCGCGAATGAGTCACTTTTATCCCGGCGATACTGATTCAAAGGGGTCCTTTGCTCCATAGCCGCTTAACCGTGAGCGCATGAGACCATCTTCCCGTACTGGGAGCGGCGGCGGTCGCGCCGGTTATCCGGATTAGGTCCTAGGAAACGGTGTGAGAGAGAGGGGGGGGAGGAGAAAAGAACAGAAGGGGATGGAAAAAAAAATTCGAGATACGCACGCAATAATTCGTTCCTTTTTTTTTGTGAGTGAGCCCGCTTTCCAAGGAGATAAGGACCTGTCGTGCCTTTCTTTTTTCCCCCCTTCTCCACCCAAAAAAAGAGATATGTCCCGCTTTTTTTTATACCACCCCTGGCTTCGGGAGTGGAGATTTTTTTCACAATCTCCATTCCTCTGTTCTCAGCTCTGCCACGAAAGGGATTGTATTCATTTGTTGATGAATGATGTTTAAAATGTGCAGGCAGGCCTATAAAGTTTACAAATTTAAGGTCCGACTTGGCTCCGGTGATTCATCGCGAAATGAAAAACAGATGTGTTTTCGAAATGTGTAAGAGGGTACTTGGTGAAGGGAGGAAGTTCGTGCATATTCGTGTTCCCTTCGATTCCTGTCCCCTCCTCCCTGCTATCCAGGGAAATCATGTGACTGTGTTGTATGGCCTCTGTTGAACAATGATGCAGCAAAAGCTGGTGCTCCAAAACTAACCCTTTAATCTTTATCGTACAGTTGTTTTACTCTAACGAAGAATCTGGAATCATAGATGCTACAATCGTGAAATTATCTTTTCGTCACACAATAGCGCACTAAACTATTTTTTTAAGTAAGACATGATGGATTTGACACCCGTATTTTTAAATACAATAATTCAAGTTAGTCAAGGTGCTAAAGCGTTCGGCTTTTAACCGCGGGTTAAAATCAGGCCAATGACAAATCGGAAAAAACCTGGCCCACAAGACAGAAATAAAATGTTTTACACGCCGTAAGGCTTAGTCCAACGCGAGTTCTACCCACGCACATGCAAAAAAAATTCAAGGTGAATGACATGGGTTTTGTTGCGGATGTAACAGAGCAGTCCTCTGCGTTTATCTTTAATTGCAGCCAGACCATTGCGGTTTTTGCCAGTTTAGGCGGTGCATTGCACAATGAGATAACGTTTGAAGCAGGAGCAAAAAGTACACCTGCTAAACCCACCAGCCACTTTGTCATTGCATCGAAAATGAAAATTGCACCATGAACTGCAGAATTTTACAGTTATTTTTCAGATTTAATTATTTGTTCCTTTAGAGACCTATAATTGTGGCAGGAGTGAGGAGAGGTGAATGAGCAGTAATGCGTCCCGCCACATATGCAATATCGCGAGATATCGACTGCCGCAACAGGCGATATCGCATTGCGATATGGATTCGCCTAGGAATTTCACGTGAATGCGATATTATTTTTGATGGATTGAGCGAAATTCCAATATGTAAATTGCAATATAAAAAAACGTGGATGAAATGATGATTTCGCGGAATAACAGTGTAACGGTGTATGTATAACATATGCCTAACATTGATGTAGTCTAGACCGCGGAAGTAGGATGCAATTCGCCAATCAGAAAAATGTTGAAACCGCAGAGCCCTGATGGAAAAAAAGATAAGCGAAGGGGACACCAACCATTTGTATTGCAAATACGATTTATAGTAGGTACATTTTTCCTCGGGCAAAACATTTTGTTGCCGTACCTCGGTACCAGTGCCTAGGTTACTAATCCTATGTACCGGTACCTCGGTGCCAATACTTAAGTCAATAACTTTACGTATTCCTCGGTACCTAAGCGCCGTTACTAACCCCTGCCGTTTTATTCTCTCCATGAAAGGTATCTGGGGTTGGTAACTAGGGAAATGAAACTAAGTACTACTAACTCAATACCAGTACTTATGATAATAATTGTAGTTACCGTTGTTTCGGTACCAGTAGGTATATCCTAGTTAATTCTCGGTTCCTAGATACACATGTACCAACCCCTACTTTTTGCGATTCCCACGTTACGTGCTGAATCTCGATCACCCAGCAGCCCGGGGCCTCCGCACGAAATGCCGCCCCACGCCCTCCTCTCCCTCTATAACCCCTCCGTTTCGCTCCAGTGGTAGGCATTCCCAGTGGTGGGGTCGGGTGGGCTCCCCTCTCTCACCTCTCCCCGTCGTGACTAAATATAGTCTTGTCCGTGTCTTCCGCGGTTCGGTGATGTTTTTATTGTGTCATCTCTCAGCGGGTCAGGAATGGGGTGCGGGGGGAGGAGGTGGGGTGGGTTGGGTGGTTTATCGCCCTCCGTCCCCCCTCCACCTCTAAGGGCGTTTGTTATGGTATCTCGGGGTGGGAGTGGGAGAGAGGGGTGAAGGGGATGGTGGGGTTTAGAAAAAAAAATCGCCGGGGAACTCCTTCGTTATTTATCCTCTTTTACGAGAATTTTCCGTGACGCCACCGGATTTTGTCGGGTTGTTAATCCTTGAGATATCCCGGTGCCCCGCGCGAAGGAATCTTTGTTTGCGTAAAAAAAAATGCGTTGCGCTCTGTAAATCAGACCTCCCAGGATTCGACGAGGCGGCTCCGTTGGGACGGATTTTGTTCCGCGACGTGCGATGAAATATTCCCTTTGACCACGGAATATTTTTCTATCCAGGAGTGTCTCCTCGCGGCCATAACCAAAATGCTTTCATTTCCCAACTGTGACCGCACTTCTATGAGAAATCGACGACATGGCGTGTTGTGGGATTGGGTGAATTCCAAAGCTTATCGAGCTCTCTTTAATAGAGATTTATGTATATCCATTATTGTCGAACACTGACATTCTCTGAGTCATTTTCACCTATCTATTGTGTGTCAAGTTTACTCGAGATGTGAGTTTACCTTGGGAAGGAAAATGGTCTCTTTTAAGGATTTTTATTCTAAAGATAAATGTTAGTTTGCTTCTGAAAAATATAGCTCATAGGTGATGCATCGCACATCGTAGTATCAAATCCTAGCCGTAAAGGAAAGCCGTAAGTCTACGTTTTGTCATCTACCACGAAGATTAGTTTAGTAACAATGTTGAGATATCTTGTTGATAGTATGAGGACCTATGAAATAAGGACCATAAGGTCTTATCAATGGCCCTCGTGCTATCATGCTGAAGGAAATGGATATACAGATTGCGGTACAGACATTAGAAATTTACTCTCATGCCTTTGATGACTGCCTGTCGTGAATGAATACTTGAAAAAATATATTTGCTTTCATTTTACAAACATTAATACTTTTATGTTTAATAGTTCTACACCGAATATTTTTGTTGTGTTTGACAATTTGAGTGATGAGTTTATCTGCATCAGAGTGTGTTTTTCTCTTGGAGAGTGATTACATTTTTACTTCGGGCGTTGTAATTATTTCAGTTCTGCATAATATACTGTAGAAATCCAAATCCTCAATCTATATGCTAATAAATGCATCTGATAATTTTAAGTGTTGGCTCTTTCGTTAATCTGGGAATTATTTAGGCTTCGTTTATTTTTAGAATATTTGTTTCGCGTTTGGCGTCTTTCTGCTGTAACCTTCTACTGCTCGCATTTCTGAGATTTCGCACTATTCTCTCCCGCTCTTTTGAGTGCCTTCATCTTTTCCTTTGCCTTTTCTTTTAGACGCCCCTTAAGAAATTTTGAGATTCCATGCTCTAGTCTTCGGCAATTATTTTTCCACTTTGAACAAAATCCGGCAGAATGCCAATTCCAGAGGCTCAGGGCGATACATTTCCCTATTGTCCTCCACTGGCAATACCTCAAGTCGACCGCCCCTTAGGCGGCCACCGTTCGAATGGCTCTTGTAATTTCCACTTCAAATAATTTATTTATCATATTAAATTGTACTTGAATCATGTCGAAAAGTCGCTGAAATCAGACGGCGAATAAGAAATAATTTACGTTGGCCAATGTAATAAGCTATTCATTCCTAGGTAAGGTAATTTTCTTTTTTTTGCCCGATAAAAGAATTTTTTCATCACCTAGGTTTCAATAAAATGTCATCTACAGTACCTGTTTACGATGTCCTTCGAAACCTAGGCCGTGGATCAAAAATTTGATGCGGAAGAACCAAGTGTGCCTCTCTGCCATAATTCGCTTCCGCAAAGTAAAATCAGTAGCATCATCTTGCTTAGTGCAATTGATCCACGATGCGAAGATAGCATTAAGTGAAGCTTCAAGTTCATACTAGGACCAAAAGTCACTGCGCTCATGCGCGGCTGCAGAGCGCAGTATTAATAAAATCCGAAAAGAATTGGCATGGCATTCAGATCGCAATTGGCCTTGGTTAAGCCGGTGTTGTGATTAAATTAAACGGTACATCTTCATAACTTTTGAAGCAGAGCTTTTAATCGATAAATAAGCTACTTCGTTGTTGCGATTAACCGAAGGAGAGCACTTAACCGTCGGGGCCCGCCCATTAACGTGCGCAATCAAGGCGAAACCTGTGCCTGCTCGCTCTCAATGAGTTTCAATCAGCCCTGCCGATCCAGATGCACGGGCGAGGGGAGCCAAAACGAAGACGCGATTCGCTGACTCGCCGAGGAGATGGCTATCGTCCGCGGAGACGGCGGGGAGGCTTCACGTGGACTATTCATCCCCGTTCGCAATTCGAGGCGAGCGTCCGCGTGGTGTGTCTCAAGTGGGAAGTTCCCCGAATTGAAGGCCGCCGAACGAGGGATGGCCGCAGACTTTTTCCAGACCGTCCAGCGCGTTTATGCACACATTACATTGCGGGGGAGGGGGAGCCTTCCCGAATGATCTCGCTCGGGCATTTTGTCTCATCTGCTCAGTCGCCCGCGATGCGCCATTCCCCTCCCCCTTTCGTCGTCTTTAATGCATCCGGAAGGTCTCCTTTTCGTCGTCCCAGACGTCAATAGAGGAGTCTGCGTATTTATGTTTGCTTAAGGCGATGAGAGAGGGGGGGGGAGAGTTGGAAATGGGTTTCGAGTGTGTGAAACGAGATGGCGGCACGTGCTCGGGGTCCAAAGGTTTTTGAGGAGTGGAATCAGCGGCGCCCGTTTTATTTTTATTTCGAAGGAGTGGTCTCCGAGCCATTCATTTCGAGAGAGAGAGAGAGACCTCGTCGCGAATTCCGAAAGGAGTCTCTCGAGTCTTCCACAGTCGGATGCCTGAGTCAAGAGCGGATCCAATCGTTAAGGATCGTCTCTCCCGTTTGGTCTCCATAATGCACGTGAGTCGTCTCATCCATTATGTTTGCGACACTGGGTGAAATACACTCGTACGTAATGCTTTCAAATTTGCAACAGACTTGCTTTAAAAGCTAAGAGTTTTTCTTACAAAGTCGCCTTTTCTGTAACACCTCCAATGATACTACTTAGGATCAAGTAATGTTTGGTCGTCTCTTTCCTATTGGGAAGGGGTTCGTTGGAGTTGGGAGTTATTTGGAGTATTATTATTATTAAGATAATATATCTGTTAGAGTAGGTTTTTGATGGACACACGATCTCAACCCTACAATAATCCTATCTTCATTCCGTATATTTTCTGCCACCCTTCATTCAATCCAACATGCCTAATCTTTTCCTCCCTCTGCCTCGCCAGCCCAAAATTCTACCCTCGATCACATTCTAAAACAATCCATCGCCACTTACAATTAGTACCCCTTGCATCCACTTTTCGTGCCCTCTTTGGTATTCACCCGATACCCATCACTCCTCCCCTACCATGCGCGAAACCTCTTCGTACGTTTTTCTGAACCTTCAAGAATATCTCCTGAAGAGTATTAAGTCTGTAAAAAATATTAAAAATTCTTGCGCTTTCAAAAACGAAAAGTAAGCAACTTTTTCAGATTACCCTAGGAAATTCCAATAATGATAAGATATATTTAAGGTTAAAGTCGTAGAAGAAGTGTTTATAATATACATTACATAACATAACATACATATCCATTGCCATGGTTAATTATAATTTTATGGCTAAATATTCCCAAGAACTTAAGTGCAGCCAAGCAGGTATCCTCTCAGTCGATTTTGAACCATGAATAGTTCCGTGAAAAATCTCAGATGGCCTTCATGTGGCTTTAAGATACACATTTGTCGAACGTTATTTAACCCGGCCTTCGCGATATTTCTGCGTTAGATGAAGGCATTTTACTATTTTCCGTATTGCGTTAGTATAGAAGTCTTCAAGTCATCGATAAAATCGTTATTATCTCAGTTCTACCCACTAGGGTTATACGCCGCCATTCGTGCATCGTTACTTTTGAGTGCTTTCAGCAAAATCGTTTGGCAAAACGTCTGGAAGTTCTGGCTATCCAGCTTTTCGTGCGAAAATGAAAAGATCCATTTCTGATTTTAATCTGCCGGCACTACTCCATTTCCTTTAATTTTTTTAAACATCATTTACGAAATTTATACGTAATTCGTCAAAGTTTAGCACGAAATAGAATGAAAATGCGAGAATCCTTCGAAACTTTAAGGCATACGAAAGAGTAGTCGGGGATATTCCACAATAAGTTACCTTAGAGGTACTTAAGTTTCTGTCAAAACATCACCTTAAAAATGTAGTTAAACTGAGCAGAGAAGGGACTTATTTCCACATTAGCCATCAGAAGAAAGCTTTACATACCAACAGTGTTTTTACGTCCGCACTTCGCATGCCTCTTGCTGTGGCCGCGTCAGCGGAGCGATTCGGGGCCTGTGACCCGTTTTCCAACCACCAGAAGGAAACTGGAGAGGAAGTAATTTTTTGGGAGACCCAATTATGCTCATGAAAACGCGTCGCGATGCCCTCCTCGTTCCCATAACTCTCCCTCGTTCATTGAACATGCGTCGCTTCCCATATGAATGCGGTTGCGTAACGTTCGAGCAGCGGAAGGGTATATCCCAATTCGGGATGGTCACGAGGACGACGGCAGGGCGTAGAGGCGAGGGACCGGCTGTAATACGGGCCGGCAGGAGGGAATTCGATTACGCGGAGGAAGAGATGACGAGAGGGACGAAAGAAACTTAATGGAGGAGAGTGTGCGAAGGGGAGATTAATTTATTATAGCTATTCTGCCGATAAAGGTAGATGTTGTACGGTCCCTGGACACTATTAATGCATTAGCATGGGCTTCTTAAGTTCTTCCGCAATGCTCATTAACATCATTGGTCTGCACTTGTTTCCTTCTTCAGTTCTCCATACTTTCCATCCCACTCCATGTCCAAAATGTCTCTTCTTTTCATCCCTCTCATCTAAAACTCTTCTCTCTTTCGTTACCACGCTAGCTTTCAGTATCTTCTCCATTCACTTTTTTATCTTCGAATTTCCGCAATATTGTCCTCTCTTCTCCAAAGTCCGATTCGAAATAGATTTCGTCGTTTTATCGTGCATGAACAGAATTATTACGAGTATTTCACCGATTGCAGGTGGGTTTTATTTACTGTCCCCCTAAACTTGTTCGTATTCTCGTGGAAGCATTTCACACAATTAGTCCCCCCTTCTTTCCGTTTAAATTCCCGATCTCTCGCTTCCTCGCTTATCCAGCATTACCCATTATCCCTCAAGGCCTTCAGCATTCCAGTGCATCGCAATACATCCTCCATTTTATTTTTCTGTCTTTTTCGATTTTCTCCCTCCAGCTTCGTCTCTTCCCCTATTTCCCTACCATGCCTTACGCTTCTTGTCTTAGTCTTCATTCAGATTATTTTCTTCAATACGGGAACAATTTTCCAGACCCTCCCGACCCATGCGTGGGAGGCAGAAAGAGAGAACGGATGCATAAAGGTAGAGCAGTGCGATTTCGTGGACGATCGCGAAAAATCGACCCATCGATGCCAAGGAGCGCATTCACACAACATGGCATTTACAATTCGCATATACAAAATGAAAACTATTTCATATTTTATTTACGTAACGTCAATTTCTTCCCTTTAATCCCCTACCTTTATTGTCACCTGATGAAAAATACCGATGCATGATATTAATGGTCAATTAATGCAATAGAATAGTTTTTTCTAACTATCAATTTCATGTCCTCATCTCCTCGATTTACTTCGATTCCGAGAGTCTAATGCTATAACGGAATATTTCACAGGTCAAATTTACGTCAAATTATTGCACTTACATCGCAATGCGATGTATCTCTATGCTCTGTGGTACGGCATCGTGTGTACATCTCAAAACGCAGTCGATACAACATCTCATGGCTCCAGTTTAAAGATGAGGGCTTCCCTCTTTCGAGGAAAAACTTAAAAGTCCGGGGAGGAGAGGAGGATAAAGGATCACCGGTTGCCTAATTGAGCACTTTATCTCCGGGTAAGAAGAGAGAGAGGGGGAGCCGGGAAGAAAAGCCGCGCTTGATATTTTGTCAGGGAAGCCCCTTTTTTACACGTTAAAGTCTTCGTTATAAATATCCACTCACCCAACTCCCCGAGTTTCGGCCGGGGGGGGGGGGGGG
>LYUA01001432.1:67915-78511 GCA_002093875.1 Calopteryx splendens
ATACCTTTTATGGGGTCATTTTCAGCTTTTGAAAGGGTGAAACATGTCACACACTCATCAATTCAATTACCAGAGTAATTTCTGTGTGTTTCTGAAAGTAAGGAATTTTTTCAACCATACTCCTTAGACCCTTTGCACATAACAATTATATTATCATGTAATACATTTTTAACTTTCCCATTGATTGATTGATTGACATTGATTTTCATTAGTGTTTCCAATTCAATAATTTGTAAACTCATTTTATCTTTTTCACAACTCCACTGATGTTTGGATGGCTGACTCCTGTAAAGAACTCTACAGTGAAGCGTGGTACATTTATTTTCCGGGATGTGGAAAATGGGCCTATTAAATTATATTCGGCTTGTTTTTGGATGTGAGAAAAAATATTGCAAGGCAAAAGTTGAATTGTATTCGAATTTTTTTAACTGCATAAAAACAATTTTTCATCTCCAATCAAATACATTAAGCAACACTGTCCTGTTCTCTCACCATTTGTTAATCTGTAATGACCTACCTCTCTATCTGTTAAAAAGCAATTTATGGTAGACTCCTGTCCTACCTTAAAATATTTCAGCTCATTTCAAAGCAACAGCATGGTTTTATGAAAGGAAAGTCAACTATGACTGCTTACCATCAAGCAATTAGTAACATTCTCTGTTTAGTGGATGTAAAGGATGAATCAAATGGTATGTATTTTAATTTTGCATATGCATTCACATCAGGAAACCATGAAGCCCTATGTAATAAAATGGACATTTTGGAATAAAGAACAACCTTAAGGATTGGATATATTCTTATCTTGGCCAGAGGTCACCGTATGAGTGTTGAAAAATTTACATGAGTGGACTGCAAAAAAATGTCCATGTTTAAATGTTGAAAAATCACAGTTCACCCATTTCTCAAATATTAATGCACCAAAGAGAGACCTTATATTTAATGGCAAGGTGCTAAAGTAAGTCGATACTATCTGATTTCTTGATATCCACTTAGTCAAATACCTCTCATGAGAGCCACAGGTGAATATGCTAATAACTAATATAAGCCCTCTTTGCTTCCTGATAAGGTCTATCAGAGTCTCTTAAGGTGGTACTAGCAGTGTATTATGGAGGGTCTCATTCTAGAATGGTGCAGAAAATTATTGAATTCTGAGGATTATCATGTCACACACTACTCTATATATAAGTCCTCTTTGTTTCCTGATAAGGTCTATCAGACCTACAGTGACACTAAGAGCTACTAGCATTGTATTATGGAGAGTTTAATTCTAGAGTGGTGCAGGCAAGCAAAGCAGGCAGGTATTCTGGGGATCATCCTGTCGTGATCTAAAGATTTTTGTGATCCAAAAGAAAATTATACACTTGATTGGCAATGACCACAATAGGTATCACTGTTGTCTGAAATGAAAAACACTGGGTATACTTCCTCTTGCATGTATGCAAGTACAAGCTTCAGTTACCTATGTGACTTGAAGTTATTTTTCTTTTTTTAAAAACTAAGATACATATAACCATGACAACAGAGGTAATGGTAATTTCCATACACTACACCCACCCTACTAGGTCCATTTTTCCCTAAAATATTTCCCAAATAAGTGAAGCATTCAGTCATTTCAACTAATTTGATGCTCTACTTAGGCCCGTATCGCACCATACCTGATCCTACACAGCAATTACTATGCTAGCCAGTACCTGACACCAAGGGTGAAACCTTTAGTAAATGGAGGCATACTTGAAGAAATCATGCAATCAATGAACCTTTATGCACAAGGAAACACATGTTGCATTAATCAAATACTGGTATTCTATTTAAGTTTTGGAAATGGATAGTTCTCAAGAAGGAATATTTGAGATAATGTTCAATAAGTAGTGCAATGATCAAAATCTCTCCCATCACCTACCAACCCAACCTAAGGATTTATTACTGAGATTTTTTAAAATCCATATATGAATAATTGGGAATGGAGTAAATTATTTCTGTATTCTGGAATTTTCTTGACATGTCTTATATCATGTAATTAATTGGCGTGCCTTATATCAAGCACATGACACTGTATTGACCCTTGGGCAAATAAAACAATTTATGTCAATGCTATTCTATTTAAGTTTTGGAAATGGATAATTCTCAAGAAGGAATATTTGCCATAATGTTCAACAATTAGCACAATGATCAAAATATTGCAGATATTCAGGACAAAAATGAAAGAATTACGAATTCCACACAATGAAATACTGCTATCCCTTTAGGTACACTGGAGCCAACAAATTAAGATATCACAGAGAACGTAGAAGTGAATATGATTTGTCGATGCCTACCAGATGCTACTCAGATCAATTTCCATACTAAGACTGCACCAATTATGAAATAAATTATCCCAGAGAGTATACTAGTGACCATTCATTACTATAAGCACAATGACTCTGAATCACACAACACAGGTGAGCTATTATGCTTGTTAGCATACTCAACTTTACACATTAACAAGTATTGAGTAATACTTTCTCCCATTTTGTTCTAATTTATCTTCATATCATACCTCTTGAACTGATTCTACAATGCCTTCAGCAATGTCTGATATGTGGTTGATATTCCACAAATTTAACTAATTAACTGAGCTCTATGCTTACTCTCACCAACTATCCTACATCCTCATGCCTCTAATACTTTTCTTTTGGAGTGTCCATTAAATAACAAAGTAAATAACAGTAAAACCTGCCTATGACTGCCTATCCTGATAACCCATCTATTATCCTCACTTGTGTGTACCGAATAATACACAGGTTTTAGGATAAGTCAGAAAATAACAGTTTTTATTAGAAGGGATAAGTTCAGGATGATTTCTACTGGTTAAAATCAACAAATTACGCTTTCTCAATGATTATTCAAACAGATTAGTGTTTTATATTGCTTACCATTCATTATACTAAGGGCCTTCTCCGCTGCTTCCCTTGAATGAAAATGGACAAAGGCAAAATCTTTCACTCTTTTGACTCGGTCAATTATTTCTGTACATTTTAACTCAAATATTTGTTTTAATCGCTCTTCCGATGTTGAAACTGCCAAATTTCTCACGTACAAAACTTGTACCTGTGGAAGAAACAAAACATCACATTTTCTGTGCATAATCATACAAATTTTATTTCTTTAACAAAATAGCAAAATAATAAGTCTAAGTAGGCACAGTAGGAACTAAAAGGGGTTTTACTCATTTAAACTTCCTAGAAAAAAAAAGAATTACTGCATGTTGGAAAGAGGTGGAATATATTAAGCCACAGAGTCAGGACAGCACACTTCAAATAAATAGACATATTACCTAATATGGAATGAGCACATATAATCTCATAATTAAATACAAAAGAAACACACTTGGAGATATGTATATTAGAGCAAATATTAAACCAGCCTAATGTTAGCAACAGCCTTCGGAGCAAATAGTAAACCAGCAAACTCATTACATTCTTTACACTCTACTGCACTGCACTTCCTGCCAGGCTTTTCATAGCTTTCATTTCCCTCCACTGCCTTACCTCTCCCTATCACCTTTGCTCTCCTTCTCAGCTTGCTCTAATGGTCCACCTAAGGGCACTCCCATCCCCTCAGGAATAGGTTAAACTCAATCTATCAGGACCTTTGCAAAATCTCATACTTATAATTGAAAAAAATTAACTAATTCAGTGAAATTTGTGAAATTCATCATAAAAAATTAACTAATTCAGTGACATCTTCATAAATACTACATGTTTCGAATGCATTGGTGGTGGTTAAAATCAATATATCAACAATTACTATTTTGGAACCATCATTAAAATTTATTTGGGAGCATTAATATAAATTAATAATATATATGCTATTTTGACCCTACCACAGCTCATTTGTGTAATTATATAGGTCATTAGGCAATATCATCACAAAAAATTCCCAACACCACAAGGAAGTGAATAGGCCAGAGAGCATTCACTTGTTTTTGTTTTGGTATTTCACCACAGAGCAGCACCCTACAATAAATTTAATGCCCAGATTATAGCAGAAGGAACACTTTGCATGATAGGAAAAAAATATTATGGATGGTGTGGATGAAGTATGCCTATTGCACTAAAACACTATAAAATAAATATAAACTGTCATCAATTTCCATTTTAAAGGGAATATCATGCGGAAAAGTACATGTCACAACACTACATCTCTTAGGAAAAAACTCATTTTGTTTTTTGGGCATATTTTATCAGTAATAAGTAACGAGAATTATTAGCAGTTGGACAACGTAATGCAATACCAATTTTTTGTGTATTTTAACTTCTTCATTTCTCGATCAAAATTGCCATAGTAATTAAAAGGAACGATGGTTTTCATGGGAGAGGTACATATTTTCTAGAACCATACTCTTGACGGTTATGAAAACCACACATTCACTAGTTCCTTTCCCTGAGCTACTGGCAACTTCCCATAAAGTTCTGTTCTCCAGAACATCACACTGCTAAGAGATTAGAAGGGATTCTATCCAAATGCATCCCAAATGTGCTGAACCAAGGAGGCACAACTCAGCACCTGGATGTACTAACCACTAGGCTATACCACACTTCCAGTTATACCACCAATATTAAAGAGACAATAAAATGTTAAATCAGACTTTAAAATACTCTTTTACCTATCTTAAATGATCAAGGAAAAGAGTGCTGCAATTTAAGAATTAGATTCTCTTCACTGCAGCTCCAAGAGTTGATTCTTATCAATTTTGGCATATGGCCAGGTGAAAGAAATTTACTGTGTCTACTTGTGTCACACTCACAGGATTCAGTTATCTCAACAACTAACCAAAATTTTTTATTCTCATTCAATCCAAATCAGGAATTGCCAATAAAAATACAAATGCTCCTATATTACAACCAATATTTCCCAGAATTTCTCTCAAACTCATAAAAATTAATGAAAGGGTTGCGCAGTGAAAGGTACAACACACACAAGAACATTGGAACACTGGAGTACTGGTGGTATTTGAGCATTTTGTGAACTAATTTGGTTCCCTTGGTGTTCTCCTGTGAATATTATTTTAATGTATTTTACTGTTAGGTTTGAAATACCTTTCGAACTACAATCAAAATTCAACATTATTATAAAAAAGAAATGAACCTGACTCCATTAAATTATCCCGTTGGAAATAAGAATATCAAGTGAGGATCCATGCAAATCAGGTAAAATGTATTATAGGGAAGGTAGCCATAATTAATGCTCATTGCAATCCATTGAACAAATCTCTTAGATGAGTTGCCTACACAAGGAGTGCCACTAGACTGGTGACACAGCTGATCTGGTACTTATTCTCTTATGATTTAAACATGATAGCTCCATTTTTATGAAATATTTGTGAAGATTGGTTCGTCTTGAAATTTTATTGCCCAATTAAAAGGGCACTTCAAGTAAAATAAGCACTAAACAATTGCAGAAAAAAACATACTCAAACCATTATATCCTTCGGGGAACTAGAGCATTGTTTTTTAACACTTGGAAAGAGGCAGCACACTAAAAGTTAATTTTAAGACTTCAACATGGAGACCTTTTATTACAGATATTTCCTGGTTATATTGCACATTAAAAGGTTGAATGAAGGTTCTCACTGTTCTGTGAATTCAACGTGTTGAGCATGGAAACTCAGGGAAATTGAGTGACCGAGAGCAAAAGCAACAGGGGAAGAACAGGTAATGAAGGGAAAGAAGAGTTAAGGGAAGAATCATATGTGAAGTGAGTGGTACACATAAGGCCCAGAGAACAGTCCCCAGGAAGCACAAGCAGCAAATTGTTTACCACAGACTAAAAATATGAACCCTCCCTCTTACTTCGTAAATTTCCACCACCGAATTGTAGCCTAGAGATAATTTACAACTACCAATAGAGGAGATATAGGAATAGAAATTCTAATCATGAAACGAAAATAGCAAAACTCTATTCATTAGGAAATTGTTTCATCACATATTAACTTAAGGAATGGAATCACTGTGGTAGGTACAACATTTATTGCTATTGAAAGCGAGAGAAATAGTTCAACTTATTTTTTTAGATATATACACTATTTCCAGACGCACTGCTAAAATGATGGGTAGTAAAATTCTTTGGAAATAGCCTTTTTTGTTTTAAGGAAGAAAACTCAAGGATGTCCACAATGAAAAGTAACGCACGTTAGAAAAACTGCAATACCAAACCTATACCTACGTATTGGAAGATGACGCATAACTGGCTTCAGCACTCGGGAATAGTGGGATGGGAGTTCGAATCCCGGTGAAGGCGAATGATTTTTGAATTTTTCGCATTTACATGGTAGTACCCACAGATCCGATCTTATTAACAAATCAGACTGCACGTTAGTGAACTAAAACATGCAAACCGTTGTAACTACGTCTTTAAATTAACTTACGTTACAATTGGTTTGGCATAGAAAGCATTTAAGAAACTGATTATTTGCTACAACCGGAAGTAGAAGTTGAACAAAGTTTAACTAGACAGTGTATAACCTGACGATAATACACTTGGGAAATATCCAATTAAAATGCAGGTAGAAATATTTTTCTTATAAGCCATCTTACGACATCTATTGCGTTAAGTTTGTATTAAAGAGCCATGGCGGAGAAATAATATATTACGAGCTTAATGATTTTTTTTATTTAAAAAGATTTAACGTGAAGTCTCAAGACTCTTCTTACCCTGATACCTTCCACTTAGAAAATTAAAATCCACAAATGTTTTAATGTAATCAAGCTGTTTCCGAACCTCATTAAATTTTATATTAAACCTCTCCTCGAACTACATAAAACATATTCCGAAATTCCATCACAAAGAGGTCAAAAATTCTATACATGAACATCTACAGAACCTGCTACGCAAGCACATTATTTGCCCTAACGGTGGCGTGAACAAAATATACGGATTACATCTTCTAGTCAAACAATAATTGGGTATGAATATACATTACCTTAGCCATAACACTTTCATCAACGGTAATTTCAGGTTCAGCCCAGTCCACAGCAAGATCCTTTCCCCAAGGCCTACAGTTATCACTAAGCAAAATTCGTCTTCCCATTGCTGCCGACCGGTGTGAGTCAAACTCAATGAATGCAAATCCTCGGTTTTTGCTCCTGTCGATAATATTTTGATAGAGAATAATACCCTCGACACCTGCGAGGAGATGTGAAAACACTCGCAGAACTTCCTCTTTCCTCTTTGTCTTGGGAATCCCACCAATAAACAAACGCCTCCTATTTTCCGTTTGTACGATTCCTACTGGCCACCCTTTGCGGATTTCTGTATTGTTTAGCTCATTTATGGCTTTCGCAGCAGCATCTGGGGACATATACGTCACAAACGCATATCCCCGATTGCAGTTTCGAAAGTCCATCATCAGCCTCATCTCATAAATCTTGCCGGCCATTTCCATGAAAGGTACCAACTCGTCTTCGAAGCAATCTCGAGGTATCTTGCCCACAAATACCTCACATTTTCTTGACAACACAGGACTTCCACTTTGTGGTGGTGGTCCATACCTCCTCTGGCCATTACTCTGGACTAACTCATACCCCGTTGATGAAATAAGGTTCAATAAACGTTGAGCAACCATTTGTTCATTAAATAAAGACAGCGAATCCATCATGTACAGGATTAAAACTCTTCCTTTTTGCCAGGTCAAGATTGATAATCACATGCAGACTAACTTCCTGTTTAGCGGATTGCTCTAGAAACTCCGGTATTGTAGCAGTATGGCGTCATTCGTCGAGCAAAGTGGTAGATCAAGACAAATGTTAAGGTATTGTGTCTTGTCGTATATATTCTTCGTCTTTTGCAAATTATTATAAATCACCCAAAATTCGAATTAAAAAAACATACTAGGTAGCATCATGCTTATCTCTCTGCATTTTGAAAGTCCACATTTTGATGAACACAACTGACAGAAAGCGACAACACTGCGAGTGGAAAATGTTTATTTGTAAATAGCATTTCGGTTGGGAAATAACATTTTTACACAAATAAGTAATGTGCAGCACCATTACATATAACCTGATCTTCTAGGAGAACGGGGGGTGGTAAGTATATCCTTACTTAAACTACATTCTCGTACCACGGTGCTTTAAGTGGGGACAGGTAATCTTTTGATGGAAAATTTAAAAAATGACATTTTCGCAGTTTTTATGAGAAGTATATCAATTGAATTGTTACAGGTTAAGGTAATACAGAGATAACCAGTAATAAAATGTTCAGATCGTACACAGAGGAATACAGAGAGGGCAATACTTCATACGAACTCGTACCAAACTTTTTGCAGGAAAAACTTAAGGAGAATATGAAGATAAATATGAATAATGAAGAAACCAGGGTTCATTATCCGGGTTGAAAATAGGTGCTAATAAAAGCAAAGGAGATATCCTATATCGCATTAATTAGGCCACATTTAGCATATGCCTCGAGCATTTGGAATCAATCGGAGAAGGATTTAATTATGGAATTGGATAAAGTTCAAAGGAGATCTGCTAAGGTTGTAAAAAAATGTTATGAGAAAAGAGTAGGCGTAAAGGTTGGATAAACCAAGATGGGAGTTACTGCAAGACCGGAAAGAATAAGTGAGGCTAAGACTTTTGAGATTACTTTTCACGTTGAGGGATTAATAATGCACCAGAAAAAATCGTCAGACCAATCCACCAGGATAAAATAAGAAAAATATACAGCACCATCGATAGATATAACAACTCCCTCCCTCACAAAATTCGGGACCACAACAAGTATTAGGTACCACAGTAATTCCTACTGAAAGCGTATTGGAATGACACGATAGGTAGCGTTTGCATGTGAACGGTGGTGTATTTAGTTGCATTATATATATTTATTGTTTAATTTGCATGCTGCCTTCAATAGTATGATGTTGGTAATAGTGTGTGGTATTTGTTTTACATTTGTTCCTCTTTGTAGCACAAAACCTAATTGCACGTTTCCCTTCATGTATAGTGCATGCATGCGACACTTCAGCTAATTTGCATTTTAATTATTAATGCATATGATCCTTTCGACGGTGCATGACCCCTATTGAGTAGCGTTATTCCTTATTAGACTGCGAAGAAAGAGGCCCTGACGATAAAATATGTTCGTAGGCCATTTCTTTGAATAATATTTTGTACTTGTTAAACCATTTAAGCTTACATTATTAGATAATTGGAGAATCTGCGTGGATCAGGGCATCGGGAACTTTACCTCACTTATTGCTCCTAGTAGGGCACGGCTTCGATTCCGGGTGACGCCTCTGGGCCATTGCTTGAAAACCATTCATACTTGCATTATTTGATGATTGGAGATCGCATATGTATTAGGGACACAGTAGTCCATTGGGTAGTGCTGAGCTATTAACCGAGGGCCCAGGTTAGAATCCGGGTGACGCCTTTCGGCACCCAAGCTGTGTACCTTTTTTCGGGTACCAGGCCATCCTAGGAAATCACAGGCAGTACAGAGAAAGGAAATGGCCCACCTAACCTGATGCGTAAATTTCACACTCCGTTGGGCTTAGTACGGGGTGAGCTCTATCCTCACCTTTCAAACCTATCTTCGAGTTGATTACTGAGCTACCTATTACTTTATTTCTTCTAATACTCTAAGCAACTTAGTACGTTTGGACAGAAGATTTGATTTTTGACGATTTCACGGATAGAAATGATGCAGAAGTCCGTGGAAAACTCCTTGGCCATTTCTACTATATCAGGGATTACATTAAGTTTCACAACCGCGATCTATATGCGTATTTAGTCTTAGGCAAAGCTGCTCCTCGCAGAGAATAGGCATTTAGCATGGGTTGTAGTATAATTTTACACCAAGTACAGAATATTTTTCGGTATCTTATTTAATATACGCGAAATATTTGAGAGGGAAAAAGTAAAGAGGTAACACTCTTCTTTCCGCTTTCCACTTTGTGCAACCCAACAAGACTTGCTTTAAGCAAGCATTAAACTGAAAAGAACATGGAGGTATTTTCTTATTCTCAATATAAATATTATAATCAAGGTCTTCATTTTGTTATTTTTTATGTAGTGATTCTGGATAAGCGTCCATAAATATTTTTTTTTATATTTCCGGCAAATAAATTATTTACTAATTTTTTCAAGATAATAGGCAAATTATCTTTGTCTCCTCACATCTTTTAGCAATATTTTCCATTTCGTCTTTTTCAGCGTGCCTTAAAATAAGACCTCGAAAATGTTAAATTGGGCCAGTTTCCGGTTCCATAGGGTGTCCGATTTCTGCCCTGATATTTAATACAGTTAATGTGAACAAGAAACGTTCGATATTTCATTTTATTCCTATTTCAACTGAAATAAGGCTTCTTTCTACGAGCAGGGAATATTTTATTCCTCCATGCGAGGTCGAACGCATTGACTTATGTTTAACGAACAGTATTCTTTTCAAAGTACTTAAAAATTAACTTAAACGAAGTCAGATAGCTGTCTTCAAGGCTTACCTAATCCTAAATAAAATTTCAACTTAGTATTGTAGTATAATAGTGTAAGTATAAGTGTAATATAGTAAGCAAGTAGACGCTATCTTCTTAGACTTCAAAAAGGCATTTGATCAAGT
>LYUA01001432.1:196948-211289 GCA_002093875.1 Calopteryx splendens
ACCTGGTACCCGAAAAATGGTACACAGCTTGGGTGAAGTGAGGGTGCCCAGAGGCATCACCCGGAATCGAACCCGGGCCCTCCAGTCAGTACCCCAGCACTCTAACCACTGGACTACCACACATCCCTCAAGGGCCTAAATCCCATGCCTAATAAATATAAAATCACTGAGATTGCAGATAGCAATGTGAGTAAATGCAGAATCTATAGCATATTTTGCTTCTGGATAAAGTAAGTTACAAAAATAAATTAATATCGGAGATTTATTCTGGTCTACAGTGAGAGGCATGACAGTAAAATGAAGTCTAATAGGGGTCAAATGAGTGTACTCAATGATATAATGAAATTCCTGGGAAAAAGTCCAAAATTACTGGACAGGAAATAGTAAGTTTGCAATGAATTTAATTCTTAGGCTAACAAATTTAAAATTACAATATACCCTGCACCACAGTGCACATTAAGGAGATGAAAAAAATACTTAAGATTATTTTCATCAGTTCAAATACCATTTGAATGGCCCATAAAATTGCGTAAAACATACAACTAATGGAGATATTAATTTTGGCCAGATTTATTTTAGATCCCACTTTAGTGAGTGGTAAAATCTAGCAGAATTTGACACCCAAATCTGTTATCAAATACTCTTTGGTAAGGTGATGATCACAACTCTGTTGCATAGGAAAGCAATAAAAGTGCAGTATTTTGTCCTTCACAAATGAGTTGCATAAAGGTGAAATCAAATGAAATGGAACAAGTGTCACAAGGAAACTTACTAGCATCATCACATAAAATTGACTAAAATGGAGACTTGATTTTCACTATACAATATCTGTTAATAAACATTAGTATGCTGCAAAATTTATTAGTAGCATGCAGTAAAAATGCTCTCAGCAAAAGTTCATTATTCAATACCAATGGAAACTGGCAGTGCTTCCTTCATGCATGCAGCAATGTTGGTTCTCATTGAACTTTTTCATCAGCTTTGGTGATAACGAGACAGGAGCCTACTTCTTTTGAAGTGAATTTATTGGCTAGATAGCCAGGGTATAAATGCAGCAACTGGTTGCACAATCCCAACCCCTAAGCCTATGCACATGATTAGATTACCACTTTTAGTTTGAAATTTTAGGTGATATCTGGAAATATTGTACGGAGAGAAGGCAGAGATATATGCAGAATTAGAGAGATGCAAAATTTATACAAATGGGTTCTAGGGATGAAAGGTTTTTGAAATTTTATTTGCCCTCTGAAAATTTTAGAATTTTTTCCGTATTTTCACGGATATATTTTATCTCTTACATTACCCAAACCTGTATCTACCTCGAAACTATTCTTTTAAATAGAAGGAAAAAAACTATAATTCAAGGATATAATTTTGAAAATTATCAAGAAATATGCTTCACATGTTGGAATCTCATTCAAACAGGATTATATCATTATCAATTATATTTCTTCCCATTCAATATTAAATATGACCCTCTTGCACTTCAGTAACTGTTTAACATTTTCACAGCATGAAAACAGAAAAACAGGCTTAATTAAGCCATGATAAACTTACTTTAAATGCATTGATGCTTCACTAAAATCACAGGAATTATACAGAAAGCCCCTACAATTAATTTCCATCAGCTTCCCAAACACTCGAACCTCGACACAGTCTTCCATTTTCGAAAAATTATTTCCGTACAGAAAAAAACCTGAGTAAAAAGAGACCAATAAAAAACTTATTTTATCCTATGAAACAATAAAGATTAACAAAATGCTATGACACTTGATTGAACACTTCACAAATATTACATTATCAGGTAATTTTTAAAAATAATGTTAGGTCAGGTAACAAAATATGAAATTTACTTGCATGCAACAGCAATATATACAAGAAGAGCACAAGAATAAGAACCAATTTCCACATATACTATGCACAGGCATTATTACGCACAAAACTCAATGCTTCTCAAAAGTAATACCTCATTTGATACAGAAAACAATGTTATTAAACAAATAAAATGCTAAGGTCCATGTCAATTAGCATAATTCTCCAATTATAAATTTCACCCATGTTTTCAAGAGTGTAATTTGAAAACTCTCTCATCATGTTGTAATGTACGTAACTCATTTTCAACCTTCATGTTTGCATGTCCTCCCTTACATTCCTGATTTTACATTCACAGTACAGGGAAGCTCCTCTTCTTCCCATCCATATGTGTTCCTATGCATATTTTACAAACATGAATAGATCTCGACCTTGAAGGCCCAAAGACATTCTAGCTTTCATATTCTTAAACTTATTCTACAAAATAACTGCAGCTCATGTTTCAGGGACATATACTTATCATTGTGCATCGTCTTCATCCTGTTCTTCTCCTGCTTTTGCTGAAATAGCTCAAGCGTTTTGGTTATTTTTTTTAAATAAAAACCTAGTGCTCAAAACTAAAAATGTGAAACTCAACTGGAAAATTACAGTAGAAAACCACTGTAAAAATAGCATCTGATTAGGTAGAAAAAAGTCATTACCTGGCTATATATATTGTTATTTTATTTATCTGTGTAAGTGCACTCAGTAAGATAAGTAAAGTTGCTGAACAAAAGTAATTACAATAATAAGCGCTAAACCTACCTGGTTACCGAGAAAACTTTATAAAAACATTTAAAATTACAAGGAGGCTTACATAAGTCATCCTCCTAATTTCAAATAAAAAATAATAATCATTGAAAACCCCTCTTTGTCAGATGAATATGAGAAATCGTACTAGGCTCTACCTTGTGGAACTCCATGATTACACTTGGATAAATAACTTTGCAATATTCCACTTAAAATTACAACACTCTTTATTCACGACCGGTTTCATTACATAGTAACATCTTCAGGTCAAGCCTTGAAGATGTTAATATGTAACAAAACTGGTCGTGAATCAAGTATGTAGTTGTTTTTGGGGGAATATTGCAAAGTTATTTATCCAAGTGTAAGCATGAATATGCCCTATATTACTAGAGGTTAGACATTTGAAATGTTAGATCTAGGGTAAGATATTCAAAGAAATTTTAGGGCATGCGCATATCTGTAATTTACATTCCTAAGCAAGAATATCATCATTTAAAAATCATAAGTCTCATAGCATCACATTTTGAAAATCCATTGAAGGTTACAGACCCATAAAACCCACATGCAATTATGAGTACACATTGGATTATAAATACAAAAAACAGTCCAATCTTGCTGTAGCATAATTATGTTACCACTCCAATCAGAAGCAACTTTAACCTTTATCTTTCATGCCTTCATTAATTACTGTCCCCCAAGTCAAGGAATTTTACTGTTTGCAACCATGACCGACTTTTATGCTGTGACCCTAAACATAAAATCTGTAATTAATGATATAATCTTGTACTAAGTACAATATGACATATCTTGCGTCGGAGGAAGAATTCTTGGGTATTCCACCGGGTCCAAGGGTTGATCAGCATCAAAGTTTCAAATGCTAAGTCTGCCATTGTCTTCAAGGTGAGACGACGGAGGACTTAGCCTTCAAAACTTCGGTGCTGATCAACCCTTGGACACAGTGGGAAACCCTTCCTCCAATCTATTTGCTGGGAAACCCTGAGAGACTGGTTACCGAGAAAACTTTATAAAAACCTTTAAAATTACAAGGAGGCTTACATAAGTCATCCTCCTAATTTCAAATAATAAAGGCCTAATCAGCAATATTTCATAACATTTGCATTTGTTATATTCATGAAATTTGGTGACTGATGTTATCGAGAAGCCCTAGGTGGACAAGAAACATTTTAATAACATCAAGATTTCATTATTGCCATGCTTCTTGTAATCATGGAGCATGGTAGTCCAGTGGTTAGAGCACTGGACTGCTGCCCTGAGGACCAAGGTTCGATTCCCAGTGGCGCCTCTCGTCACCCTCAGCGTCACCCAAGCTGTGTATCATTTTTTGGGTACCAGGGTTTGCATAAACATTTGGGGAGCTGTTTGAATCCTTTTCCACAACATTTATTATCATGTCCATTAATTTTCGGAACGTGATAAAATTAGTGAAAAGCTAATTTACTGCACTAGTCACTGTTTCGAGAACGACATAAGTGGAAGTTGAGCTTGTGGAAAGTAATTTGGTTAGTTTGCCCCTCATTGTCAACATTTCGGTGAGAAATTATTAAAATGAATGATGAGTGCATTTATAACAGCAAATTTGAAATCATGTGTTGAAGGTAACAAATACTTCTGTGAGATTGAAGATGATTTGATTATTGATTTTGACAATGGAAGAAATGAAGACCTAATTGAAGAGGATGAAGAGATCAGCAGTGAGTCCGAAAGAGATGAAGAACATGTATTCCCTACCTCTCTCATCTTCCACATCATACGAAGTTTTGCCTATGAAAAAACCAGAGCCTGAACAAACCCTACATCAGAAGAGAATGGCTCTTGATTTTTAGAAGTCTGGTAAGAAAGGAACTTTGAGATTGGAGACAGTCGGCATAACTTCCGTTTTATATCAAGTAGGATACAATTGCATAGCTATGAAAAGCGAATTCTGGAAGCTGGTGCTTCAAAAGATAAGTACAAATCAATCTGAGCAGTTCCCCTTTCCCACTTCAAAGCCACTAAAGATGAACGGCTAGTTGTTCATGACAGAGATTTACGTAGGTGGACACTAGAAGGAAACAAGAAATTGGAGCAAATTATTCCTAATTTAAGGGCAACATCAGTGTGGCTATGGAAATGGAAAATATCGAACAAGATACATAGTTCCATGAAAAGTGACGAAAGTAGTATCTAAAAGATGTTTTTTGGAAGAACAATCTACTACCAAAAAGGCCCAGGAATTCACAAGAGAAATTACGTGTATGATTGAAAGTGGTCCATTGCAGGTGCTAAATACAGACCAAAGTGGTTTTAAAATTAAATTTCATTCCAGACGTACCTTAAAATTTTGCAGTACCAAAACAGTAGAAAGTTGTACAGTCATTACATGCCACAACACAGTCATACACGATTCAACCAACCATCTCTATGGAAGGTGAATTTCTTTCTCTCCTTTTTATCTGTTTGCAATAAAATGATGGGAAATTTTCCAGAGGTGTGAACGCCTTCCAAGCTTCAAACATTTACTCCATAGCTTCAACCTCAGGTTTGCAAACCCAAAATATTTCAATACAGGAATATTTGGAAAGTATTCTTTTCCTGAACATGAAAGAAAATTGTGTGCTTTTAGTGGACTCCTGGGTGTGTGTGAATCCTACAGTGATCACATGGTAATAGAAAAGGTGAAAACAGATAATAAATTTGTTGATACAAAAATACTTTCCCCAAAGACCATGGGGCTTATTAGCATTGGCATGGCATTGGCATGGCATTGGCAGCCATTGGATATGTATTTTTTCTGGATGTGGAAAGACTTAGTACATAAAATTTCCAATCAAGCACTTTTAGATAAACTGTGCGTTAACCTTTTTCAGAGTAATAAAAATGTAGTCCGTAATGCATTTTCAATTCTTTGCTCCCAGATTAAAAATTTTATAAAATAAGGATTGTTTAAGGCAGAATATGTTGAGCAGCAGCCTAGTTTGCACCTAACTCCTGCTCAATATTGTTTTGATGAAATGATTTTTGAAAGCTATAGCCAAAATGCAGAAGAAGAATTTTTTGTGAGGATTCCACTTTTATTACGTGTGCTCATTGTGAGCTGAATCAAGCTCTATGAATTCATATATGCATGGCATCTCTTAATTCAATCAAGATTTGGATCCCACGAGTACCTAATCAAATCTAAGTGATGTGAAGTGAATAATAAATTTTCTTTTTGCTAAACATGAACTGGTTAATTTTCAATTTCAAATAAGTGTAGAATGAACCTCATCATAAATAATAAATTATGACTAGAGATTATTTTCTTCACTTTAAACATTAAGCTTTTTTAAGCAACAGTACTAAATTGAAAATAACTCATTGCTAGATTAAACACTTATATAATGATACGATAAGGATGTGTGTTTTTATCCAAATGCATATTCCCGAACTGGCTAAAAATGAATAATTCACATAATGTGGTATTTTTAATGTCAGTGTTGTATTTTAATATGAAAACAATAATATATGGTTGCAATGTAGCAAGTATATTCTTGTTAAATACATTGATTCTCTATAGGAACTATTCCAGTGAGGTGATATCAGAATGGCTAAATTCTACCATAGAATCCTTCAACCATAAAGTGACTGACAAATTACGATCCTCCCCCACTACATTTAACTGTCACCTTTACTTTCATGAATGACATCATCAGAGGTCTGAAAAGAATAATTCTAAAATAGGGTAATACTGGGATTAGGACAACATCAGAATTACCTAACTTTGTTTTTCATTATTGCGATAGCAAAATGAGCAAGGGATAATGGATTCTTTCTACATCAGTCTAATCAGCAGACAGTTTCCCTCAACTTATTGCTGTGGTCTCTCCTAACAACGTTATGCAGGGTTAGAATTATTCCCTCTCTCCGTCAGAGGCAAAATCAAGTTGCTTGCATTTTTCTAACAGTTTTAGTTGAGCATGTAGTCATTGTATATCCAGGGGCAACGTATGCACAATTTCCAAGAAAAGTGAGGACTTTTTGTTTTTTAATAACTAATTTTAATGAAATATGCAGCATTTCTCTATAGTTTAATGATCACTTTCGACATTTCATCTGATTAATTCCTTTGACGTATCGTATTGGCATTGAGTGCCTCAGGTCCCGTCAGACTAACTGCCGAGCGAGCAAGACATCACAGTGAATGGCCCGGGTGGTAAGACCACAATTTGTACTGCAAATAACTCAGTTCGTAGGTCACAAGAGCACGTATAATTTTGCAGTGCATTTTATTGCTATAAATTCTGAACATAACAAATTTGAATCAAATTGGGTGGTAACAATCTGATAATGTTCCTTGTGAGAGAGACTCTTCCATTTCACCTATTCATGGTACCCTGACTCTGTAAAATGCCCCTTCTACTCCTCCCTTGTGGTAGCCATTCAACTTCCTTACTCGAGCTTCGCACTCTCCCCTTAGCTGGAAAACCAATGAGTAAGGTTCAGCCACACTGAAGCTGTTTACTCTCCAACCCCGTGAGACTCATTTACCATGGGGGGCATCAAAAGCTACACAGTTTATGCATTTTACTTATTTTGCATGGCATCATTAGACATCTTATAAAATCAATTAAAATAAACAAAATGGAAGGAAAAGGAGCTCAATTCTGATCTGGAGTGAGTACATTTGGTTGTACAACCTTAGGTTGTTGACTTGAAATTTCTGGCTCTTTCTTACGTTTTGGCATATTTCTCTCCTGCTGGGCAAATTGATGACATGACCACTGCCACTCAAGTACACAAATGATCGCCTCACATCAATGTGTACTGAGAGATCTG
The DNA here is from genome assembly GCA_002093875.1 of Calopteryx splendens. NCBI lineage: Eukaryota > Metazoa > Arthropoda > Insecta > Odonata > Calopterygidae > Calopteryx > Calopteryx splendens. The sequence goes on from LYUA01001432.1 coordinate 204,365, forward strand.
GATGACTTCTTAGCAATTAAATGGCTCCACAGACTAGATAATATCAAAAGCAAGCATTCATTTGCGTATATGTGCATTGTTGTTGTTGAAGTGTGACCAACTTCATTTGGCCTCCCCTCAAAATTATATCAGAAAACAAATGACCAATTTTTAAGTTGCCATGGGCATCGGGCACTTATTTGAACAGAATTGAGAGAACCCCTAGATGGAAGTGGTACATAAAATTTTGCAATTGGGAAGCAATTGGAACCAACACATAATGATCAAATATTATTATCACAAAATGATGTACACATGGAAAACAAACGCTCATGTGGAAAAAAATATCCGAATAGTCCTGCAAAAAGTAAAAAAATAAATACACATTATATCCCCAGTTACCTAGTGTAAAACATATTCTGCTAATAACCAACTATAAATACAAAATAAACATTCTTCACAAAACATAAAGCAGTAAAAAATGCCATGGAATAAAATTTGTTTTGGACAGCTAACATTAATAAAAATAATTTATCACACTGTGCATGGCATAACCAGATACGTCAAATTAACTTTTGCGATTGTTAAAATTGTAAAAAAAAACAAATTCTACCATATTAAAACATCACCTGAATCAAATATTAATTGTTGTCACTGCATGCTCATGCCATTTTGCTTAATTTATCAATGTGTCAAAAGGAAATGTTCATAATGCATACCTTTCCGCGAAGCATGACTATGAAGGTCGAGATAAAAAAACAGTCCAGAGCTGTTTTCCAAACCACAGGCTCCCATTTCTCTTTTGCGCCCCACTCCTTTATCCTGTATTGTGATGACGGAAACAAATGTTTTCAGTGGAAATAAAAATAAAATAAACAGAAAGAACAATTAAAAAGCATAAGAGATAAATTAGCTCTGCCAATTCCTCACTAATTCATCAATCAAGAAATATATGTTAATGACTAGCATTGTTAACATGGATTATTCTAACATAATAAGGATAAATGTATAAACAGTAGCCTAATAAAGAAAGACCTCATTATACAAGTTGGACTCCAAACTTCTAAAATGAAGTAGATAAACATGATTAAGAGTCATGCATGCTTCAACATTAAATGCCATTCAATGGATCAATAACCTCATAGCAAAAGTCACTTTCTATGATCAGTTTATTATTTATTTATAAGACAATTTGAAATGTAGTAGTTGGTCATGACTCAAAACTAAATAGCCTTAATCAATTCACATGAAAATGCCACAGTGGAATTACTTTCTTTTACAATACTGCTTCAGGTACACACTGAAGCTGAGTTCAATTAGTCACAGAAGAGCAACGAAGCATCACTACAAGGGTCTACATCCTTCAGGGCACTGACTATGCTAAAAATTGCTCAAAAATTCAAGCCCACGTACATCAAGTAACGGCTAAGGGGATGTGAACAGGGATAGTAATTATGAATTAAAAGAAATGGCAGTTGGGGTAAATCAACTGTCAAATGTCACTCAGACAGACCCAGACCTTTTTGAGGAGCACCATTAATACTGATATGGCATCAGTGTAACACATATAGTCCATCCAATAAAAACAGTAAATCACACGACAAATTAACATATGAATTGAATTGATCACAATGGGACATGTTCATGGGCATTAATTGATCTTAACTTCAAAACTTGCCAACAGGCTCATTTCCTCTATGCCTAACTAAACAGCAGTAAGAATGGGCTACAAACAAATATTGTCACCACACTTTCATACGACACACATTCACTGCCACCACAAATGTGCTTATTTTATAGCCAAACAAAACCCCTGTGCCTGACACCCGAAGAATACCAACTATGCGGACTGATATTACAGTAGCAGGCCAATAATGACTAACTGTAGCCACCAGGATCTAAAAAGATGGCTCAAGGATGGTTGACTGACATCATATTTGTGTTTGCATGGATCTTCTGTCAAGATTCTAAGATCCATTCTAGCCCATTGCATTCCCAAGCTAATTATTTGCATATTATAAAATAGCCTATGTCATCAGCAGTACTAAAGATAAAGGCTAACTGGAGAACAGAAACAAAAAGATAAAAATGAACTATGACACAGAATAGTAGTCATTTAGAGATATATCTTTACATTAATAGAGAATGCTAATATAAAAAAATTGAATGTTTACATGGTAATATCATTACCACTTTATTAGATTTTTAGTTTAGCATTAGTAATTCTGATTTATGAACACTATCTCTAAGATGTATGTACTTTCCCATCGGGCTAGTTTTTATGGATTTTATCCACTGAATAAGATTTTTTAACGTAAAACTTAATTATTTCCATGATTCATGGGTCCCTATTTAATTTATAAATTAAAATTTTACCAATGCTGTTTTGGATAGCAAATGTAACTCAAAATCTGTAATGCTGAAGTAATCTCTTATAAACCTGGTTCAGTGCTAACTGTAGTAATCTCCAGAGGCAAATTGTTAGGAAGTAAATATATAAAAGTTATGGGCTATTTATTTTGAAATACTCAATGATGATTTAATGATTTTAACTAACAAAAGTAACATCCACATTCCTTTCCATGAACAAAACTTCCAAATAACTTTCCTGATTCTTTCAAAAAACAGAACTAATTTCTAAACTTTTTCATGATGAATAGATGACTGAATTCAAACACCACATTTCTATTGGCTAATTCAAGATATAAATATATGCTGTCTATAGTGTGATGCACGTAAAAAAACTTCAATTTTACACATTTAATTATTTTAAAGGAACATACTTTGATACCTGGGTTATATGCCCTACTCTACCTATTTAATGAGTTATGAAAGCCTTCAAAAACCTTAGCAAAACAGGAAAATAATTACCTAGTACCGAAAATGATTTTGATGTTGGGTGCCTTGCGTTTATCAATCACAAATCTAATATGGCAAAAGAAAAAGAACGAAATGGCTTCCAGCGATCTATATATTTGATCAGTAGCGTACCATTGGTGGGCTAAATTCACATTAGAATGATGATATGTCTTTGCATATCATTCCATCACCTAAGGGGGTAAATAAACATTTTCAAACAAAACCATTCCATAAGATGGACTAAACTCTCTAGCAATAGTGTTAATATAAGAGCACACTTTCCACATTACTAAAGATAGCATGCCAGCTTTGAAGATGAGGTTATCACTACTTGAATGCCAAAAAAGCCAGATTTGTGGTATGCTACTACAACTCTAAGACTACAGCTTAGATGCTCTTTAAAAATAGAGAATGGCTAAGGACACATGCATATGCAGAAGCAAATATTATGTTGAAAGGATGGGTGCCATTGATACTTGATAACCTCCGAGAACTAAACAAAAAAATCTTTTTGAGAAATTTCTGATGAAAGAAGTGATTTCCTATTAAAAAATACCTCCAAAAGAATTTCATTGACCATGCCATACATTTTTCAAACAGTCCTTTCAGGTTTTCTGTCGACTCTGAGAAATTTGACTCAAGAAGATAATCCTACTTTTTTATGGCAACCTACCTTCTAAGCTTGGTTTTTAAAGACGCAGGAAATAATGCACATTTACATAAGTACTGCATGAAAAATTTCAGTAATGTATGAATCAAAGAACCAATAAAATTACACTGAAATTTCTGCTAAAATTATTTTGAAAAGTAGAAACTATCAAACAAATAATGAGTAAAGCAGAACAATGGCCAGAGGAAGAGGAAAAAAAAATGTAACCCTACCTTAAATGATTTCCCATAACAATTTTTTGATACATTGCTTTCAAACATACACTGAAACCATCAACCACAAAACAATATTTAATACATAAGCCCTGAGTAGCCATAGACAGATATTTAAAATACAAAAAGGCCATCGCCTAATGACAAAAAAATCCACAGTGAAAAATGCTAACATGCATAAATTCTCTTTTCACAATAATGGGCTCCAAAATCATTGAATCACTATTTATAGGTACCAGCCAGGTGAATCATCCCATTCTGGGGCTCATATGATTGGAATGGACTATAGAAAATCCATACATAGGAATACATTCACTATCATCATCACAATAAGTAATCTATGTATTAAAGGTAGGCTTTAGATGTCTCCAGAAACTATTAAGTATTACAAATTGTAAGAACTTCGTCAAGTTTGCCTCATATCATTTCCTTCTTCAGTTTTTCATACTTTCAGGCCAACTATTCTACTTAGTCCTTCTCTTCCACCTCCTCCCAGCTTGCCTAACATTATCCTTTCTATGAAGACTTTTAGCATCTCATAACCTCTCAATATTTCCTTCAACCACTTTTTCTACTTCTTCAGATTTCCCCTAGTAACTTCCTCTCTTCTCCTTAGATATTCAAAAATTCATCATCTCTCTCTGTCTGTCCAAATTAATTTAAAAAAATTAAATTTCTTCTTAATTTTTCTCCGTACCCACATCACCTCAAAAGGCCTCCAATCTTCGCTCATCCTCTTGCCTCAAAGTACAGTTTTTGGATACCCTATGCCCCTATACCCTGGATACTAACTATGCTCCATATTTAAGTCTTTACTAATCTTTTCTTTATTCACTTAATGTACCTACCTTTCATCAATTCTCTTCTTCTTGTAAATGCTTTTTTTAACCTATGCAAGACTTATCCAAATGTTCCTATTACTATGCCCATTTTCTTCCAAAATATGTTAACTGTTCCACTTCCTCTACCTTATTACCCCCTACTTTAATGTTGAATGCAGCCTTCCTACTTCTTGAGAACCTAATTACTTTGCTGATTAAGGGGATTGAGTAGTTGCAGTGGCTAGTGTGCTGGCTTCTCACCCTGAGGGCCTGGGTTTGAATCTTGGTGTCGGGAAAATTTATCAATGGTGTTTTGATCCCTATTTGGATCCTATTCAGTGAGCACTATCTAAGTATCTCCTCTGTTGGCTGGTTAGGACATTAAATTGTGGAGCCCTTGGCACCTTTCGTTAAGAGTAGGCTATTGCCGATACTGGGTTTTCTCCATTCCCTGGAAATCCTACCTCTACCATATTATCCACCTATCCCCAATGACACACATGAATTAAGTTGTTAGTCGCCTCCCCTATTTACCACTACTACTTGAGTCATTAGCTATATCCATGATAATTGATTTTAAATTTTAAAAATGTTACCAAAAAAATGCTTGTAATTATGAATCCTAGATAGTGGTCTCTGCACTCACACTTCAAACTAAAGGACCACAGAGTGATTTCCAACCCAAGTGACCTTCTACAACTATAATTATGCCCTCACAAATATTTTTTTTGCTTTACTTCTAAATTCTGTTTACACTGATATGAGAAAGATAAGATTCTATGGAAATAATATCAAGGTTAAATAAACTAGTCACAAACCAAAGGGTCAAAGTGATGGGTAAAGTTATAGATCACTTGGTGCTAAGCCTTCAGGCACATGGAATTAATATATTTATACACATTGCCCAGCAATCCATCACAAGGATGTGTGGAAGGAGGTAGGTCACCATCCATTATGGTATTTAGAGATTTTATTCAGCAGTAACATTAGGTAACATTTTTATTTTTGAGTGGTTTAAATAGTTGTGCATGATGTTTTCTGTTTTGATCATAATTTGTCTGAGGTAAATAGAATTCCTTAAATCATTTAGTGTCACAGTTAATTGCCCGTAACTTCCCTTATGTGGTCTTGCCTACAAACGTCATGTGGGATAAAAATCATTCCCTCTTGAGTCATGATTAAATTATACAATTTTTATTTACACAGTAGGTATGTTGTACATGTAATCATTAAACTTTCAGTGGCTCCAACCCAGAATTTCCAATAATATTTTGGTGTTTTCTGTTCACTCATAATAATATTAAACTAAATGGGCTGCTTTCATCTGTACCTAGTACAAACATTTTTATACTTATGGAAGGGGGACTGTTTTATTTCTAGCTGTCTGCTGTGAAAGTTCTAGTGCCAAGTGAATTACTCAGCTTGTCCAGAGAAATCACTTACATTTAAACTTAGGATCAGTAGTAAACCTGTACTAGGCCAGTGTGGCAATCTTTCATCCCTAACAGTTAATCAACAAACCAGTGTAAAGGGCTAATAAACATATGCATACTGGACATAAATATATACAGGGACCAGGATATTAGAAATTGTACAGAAACTAATGCAAAGGAAGTCTGGATTGACAACCAATTCAAGATTATCTGGTGTTAATCGGGTGCCTCTATTTACCAATATGCATTTTTATAACCCTTATGACTATTATTTGTTGTTGCTCCATGATTGAATAGCTGGAAAAATTTCCAACTTGAGAGTTTTTTTTTAATTATACAGGTAGTCCCCGGGTTACTGATGAGATAAATTCCTGAGAAATCCTTTACATCAGATTTGTATGCAACTTAGATCCCTGATGAAAAGAAAGCATATGGTAAAAGTAGTAATAACAATAATACAATGACTCATATGCAGTAAGAAAGGCAGGGCCATTTGAGTAACCAGGCACACAATTAATTAAATCAGTAAGTTAAGACAAGAGTAATGTGGGTAAGCGACATTAAAACAATAAAACTTACACCTGACATAAAGATGCTGTACCAATGAGCCACTTTGCCATGCAGATTTGTTTATGAATGTGGCAGAAACTAGTTCCTGAATTACTCATCCCTACAGGGATCCTTGGGTGCGCATTCATTACTACAGAACACCATAAGTTGGGTTATTTGAAACCCTGGTACTATCTGTACATCACAGAAACCACTCACCAGTATCCGCCCTTCATTACAGTGAGACAAGATTGATTGACCAATATATACTTCTTGTGAAATCTTTTATCAATGAAAAAAGATGTTTTCAACAAAAAAGTCATAGGCTGCTATTCTGAATAGAGGGTAGAAATAATTGCTCCGAGCAATAATCGCTCCGAGAATAGCGACGATCGCGATTCT
>LYUA01001433.1:13669-25815 GCA_002093875.1 Calopteryx splendens
CATTTCCCCCTCCACAACCCCTTAAACTCCACAACTTATCCATTCTTCCAGCACTTTACCCCACCACTCACTTTCACTCCTCTCCCAACTGATTTTATTGAATCTCTTTTTTTTATGCCTCACCGTCTCTTTCAAACTCACCGTGCTCTCTCTACACAATCCGTCAGTCGCCCTCGCCGCCACGCTCGGTGGATGGGCGACCCTTCCTACAAGACCGGCGCCGCCCCCCTCGTTAATCCCCCGGGTATCCTTGCCGAATCGTGTGCGGGCTGTTAAAAAGGACTCGGGGCACGGCAGAAGGTCATTTATTCTCCTCCTCGTCCAAGGAAAGGGATCCAACTCTGGTCCACCGGAGCATTTCAGACCCACAGCTTCCTCTCCCTTGCCCTTCGCCATTGGGGAGAAATAAGGCTCGGTCGGGTGCTCCTCGAATGGAACCGCGCATACCTTGCATACGGGCATACGGTGATTAGAAAGGTTTTTTTTTGCTTCTCTCACTTTAGAACTCATCAGACCCACGGAAGTGAGAATTACGGGAGCTCTAGTCAGATAACAAGATAAAGAGGCTTATTTTACTGGCGACGAACGGGCTGTTTCGACCTGCCACGCTTATCTCCAGCCAAGATAGGAATTCTTGAAATCCCTAGGCATTATGATGCCAGTAACGCGAAAGAAATAATTTGTCGAATTTCCTATTGGACCAAGGTTAAGAAAAATGAATACTCTACATAAAAGAGCCTCAAAGAAAAGCTTTTAATTATAGTATACTATGTTAATTAATTAATTAGTAGTTGAAATTTCAAGCTGTCAAAAATACAATCGTTAGTCGAAGGTTGCACATATATAATAACTATATGCTTCACATATCATTCATTTGTAATCCTAAAAGCGAGAGCTTAAACGCATATTAAATATGTTGATTACATTTGTTACACTTCATTAGTGAGGTTTTATAATGGCATAATTATGGAAAGCAATACTATTTTACATTCCCTAAATGAATTCGTGCTTATAGCTACATGAAATCACCAAAAAGTACTAAGAAATTGTTATCCTCCTTTTCAGGGCGATCACATTGTAGAAATAGAAATATTTCTGAATATCTCGTTCAAAAAGACATCCAGATAGACGATGAATGAGACTATGCTAGAAAGATAAACTGGCAGCATTGTAAACTCTCTTCGTTCTTTTATTCTAATTGACATTCATATTCCATAGAGGATAAATAATGAGACGGAAAATTGAGCGATGTGGAAGTTGGAGATACCGTTTTCTACCATTGGGGTTCACTAAATTTAGGACTGATTTCTAACGATAAGTTATCCTAACTCAGAAAATATCAAATAATTAATACTAATGCAATATAGCCAAACGATGTAAGAAGCGAAGAACGCTGTGAAAAGCTTAAGGAAAAATTCAATTATACCTTCATCTGGAGGTAAATAAGAGAATTGAAAAATATTTCATAGGTGAACCCTTAAATACTAATGGAAAGCAAATACTGAAATCGTCAATTACTGAATTGATTCGTAGGCGTGGCTCTTCTGTCGTAGTCCTTCCGAAGCAGCCCGTCGAGAATCTGAAGATGATCCATTTTGGCACCGCGACTGGAAAGAAAAAAAAAGAAAGATTTCAATTTTCAACAAACAATAAGAATAGGGAACACGCATCATTGATAAAATCGTAAAATCCATGCCTAAAAATTGAAATACCTATATTTTTGTACTTAAATTAAAGTTCTTTTAAATGAAAACTTGTTGAAACTCATCTTTATCAATTATATTCATAAAATCATAACATACCGATGGGAATATAGAATACATTTCGTAGGAAAATGGTAATCATAATGGGAAATTAAAAAAAGCATGAAGTTATTTTATGAGCTTGATAAAGGTCTTAATGAAAAATATCAAACGAAGTCATCCTTAAAATCGAGTAATGAAAAGAAAATTAACCAACTCCTAAGTTGTGAAATTTGTCTATACTTTATAGTATTTATATGCAAAGTTTATGATATCTCATTTCTATTTTCGGAAGAGACTATGCTAGTACCATAAAGGTACACGCCATGCAGTTATGAACTGAGAGGCAGAGTGAAGAATAAAACTAGATTGAGCAACACCTTAACTCCATTAAATTGATAGTTTGACCTTATAGTGGTGGCTGATCACTAGGAAAACCAGTCTGGCAACGTAAGAAAAGAAGCCTCCAGTTTAAAGCCAAACATCGAATTTCATTACTTATATAAGAACTCATCTTTAAAAACACCCTAATTTTATTTTTTGTTCTTCGCTCACTAAAGTCATTCATTAATATTTGAATTAAGAATGAAACAGGTTACATTAAAAAAATAAGAAAACCTACTAGTGAAAGACAAGTTTTGAACGTGGTACCACTCGCACGGAGAAGAAACATTATTTTATAAGGAAAACTTTCGTAGTCACATCTCCTCTTTTGTAAATCTTGTGACACCCATTCGAAATTTAAGGCCATATATTACATTACCGTCATTATCATCACCGTTTATCATCAATCCTATGACCTCTCCATGCGCGTCTCCATCATTGGCCTATGCATCTCAACCAGCAGTTTATTCAAATATAAAGCACATAATAGAGAAAAAAAACTATGTCCTTATGTGTGACGCCAAAGCTTCATAATGAGAAATATTTCAATTAAATTTCCATTAAAAATACAATTTTACAAATTTAAAGCACAATAGCATGATGATTTAAGAGGAAAGCTGTTATAATTAGAAAGGGTAACCTGAAATAATGTTACCAATTAGACGTCCATTTCACCGCGAGAGAAGTATCATTATGAGACAGAGTAATTATCAGGAGCTGCATCCCATATGATAAGATTCTTCTGTTACTTTCCGGTGAATTAATTTTCCTTAACTGGTTTCATCTCGCTAGTCTATTGTGTTAGTCGTTAACCCATGGCAGTGATGTGTGACTGAGGGGAGTTAAAGTTTTATTATTATTATTTTCTCAGTTAAAGTGATGCCTTTGAATTATTATCAACGCGCTTAATTAGGTCACCTTTGTCACAAAGACACAAAAGAATGACAATCTGGTGCTTTATCTTACGCGGGACTTTCATTCATTTTTTTTCCTCAGAAGTGTAATTTACTATCATGCACTACATTCTTAAATCCAGTCTCACGTTTAACATCCGGTTCCTTGAAAAAAGTTTTATTTAACGAAACAAATCTGCAACACATAACTTGAAGCATGCCTATTATAATTAAATTACGTGTAACATGGAAAAATATTTTTTGATATGGCATATATAGTCAATTTCAGATTCCTGGAAAAGGAGAAGTAAAAGCGTTAATCGGTAAAAATCTATAAAAATAAATAAGATATCAAAACGGAAACGGATGAAATGAGGTATTCTTAAACTTTTGGCATCTTCGCACATTCCACTGAAGTGGTTTTTTTTCATCAACGAAACGTGCCAAATGCAATTAGATCCTGCAATATTGTACTCGTTAACTAACTGAATATTCAAATACATCGATGGATACTTATGAAATGTACTCATCTGGTTCCATAAATTGTTAACGGAAGACGTGCGATGAATTCAAAGGGATTGGAACAAAGAGGAGTGAAATTAAAGGAAACGATAGTCAAAAGATCTTCAGATATTTTCCCCTCCAGAGGATCGAATGACTCGTCCTTTAAAGACCTAATTCCCCGGATTTATCTCCCTTCAATGGGCATCAACAGACTCGACTGCGATGCGCAGGTGGGGGGGGGGGACACCACCACGCCGTTTGTCGGGAGGCCGCGGTTGGCGTTGAGACAAGAAGCCCCCATCGCGAAAAGAGAGGACGGGCGACTAGGGCGCGGGAAGGGTTTCCGAATGCGAATGGGAACGCGACCCACCGGGGGATAGGAGGGGGAAGCGGAGTACCTACTCGTGCAGGAAGAGCAATGCTGAGACGAGCCTTTGATTTGGTGGAGCCCGCATTGCTCTCCCTCATCCTCCCTCCCCACCCACCACCGAGAGTGGAAGACGGAGAAAGAGCCAGAAAAAAAGAAGGCGGTGAGGTGGAGAGAGAATGTCAGATTTTTATGTCCTTTTCCAAGAGATGGAAATTCGAAATAGAGACGAAATGAATTTATTTCACTTCCGTTTTACACCTCCGTTACTTTTCAAAAAGTCTCACTCCGTCATGATAAGTTTCCATATATTTCGGAAGCCCTGCCGACGAGAAACGTTATTGTACTTTCTTTCTCTCATTTTATGAGATACTCCACTGCCCTGACGACATGAAAATTACTTTCCGAGTAATTTACTTTCGCGACGCTAAGTCTGAGGCGAGAGTCATAAAATAACTGGATGTCGTCCACATTTTCAGAAGAAACGCAACATTTAAACCCCTGAGCTTAGTGAACTTTCTCACTTTAATAGATAAATACATAACCATCTAATTGGATGTTATACTGACTGCGCGTTGTCAGGCATGAGTCCGGAAAACGGGACTCGGCTCCAACGGAAGCATGGGGGATGGCAGGCAAAATATTTTATGTAGCCTCCCATTTAAAAAAATATTTAATAGTTATATTATATTTAAATATTCTTTTCGATTTGATTTTGAAAACGTCACGAATGATCAAGCAAAAACATCTATTAATAAATGAAGCTATAATCAAACAAATATGGGCACCATGGCTCTAAGCTTCTCTCAACGAAGGAGAACCAAGTGACCGAGCTAGCTAGTGAGTTTGACGTGTGAAGGTACGTGATAGAAAGTTTTTCACCAATGAAGGGAGAAAGAGGAACTTTTAAAATGTGATTTATCATTTTTTTTAAGCTTAGCCGGGTCAATTTTCTGAAAAAATTTGGCATAATTTAAAATTAATGTGGACGAGCACTGCATTTAAAACTACTTTACAACCTGGAGTAAGGAGAGGAAGTCCTAAAAAACCTTTAGGACTTCCTCTACCTGTAGTAGGTAGAGGAAGTCCTAAAAAACCCTCAAAATGCAAAAAATTGTCGGAGTTATCTTCGAATTAACATTAATCAAGGTCAACATAGGAAATGACACAAGGTTCAGATTACTCACAGCCATCCGCATGATACTAGTATCATAGATTTTACGGCTTTTTTTAAACAAAACAGGATAAACATTTATTTTTTATGGATTTTACATCATCATTATTCAAACTTTTAATTATTTCAACATACCCTCTTATATCCCTATCTACCACTATCTCGAGGGTTTTCGTGCCTTGGATATTCATTACACGCGTCTTATTCCATTAGTTTTAAAGGATACTGATGGAAAAACATCTGTCAACGCTTTAATATTCAGGTTAGCAACAAACTTTAACTGGATCAGTAAAACTTCCTCGGGACCAAAAATTTTAATCAACTAATTGATGTCAGATTTATTTCTGCATATATTTCTCGAACAAGAGCTTTATATTTTAAAACATTGATGTAGCACACATATGGGTCACAAGTATGTGCACAGGAAGATCAGAAATCCGAAAAAAATCAGATCAATGTCTAAATACTTTATTCTTGTAGAGATACAATTAATTGGCCCTGAATAAAACTTGCAACGCAATTTCAGGAGTGATTCAATAAAAACCTAAGCTCCTGCTAAAAAGAAGGATAAACATTTCGGTTTTCCCTCTGGATACATTTCACCCGTGACTTCAACCGCACCAGTTCTCGTAGTCCGACAACCTAATTTAGGCTTCAAATATCATATCAACAGTGGAGAAGCTCGTATCCGGTGCGATGGGAACTGCCCATAAGAACCCCGCCTGGTTCTATGGCCCGACTTAGTTCCCTCGCGTGTACTCATCGGATGTCCGTCGTCCCACAACATTACCTTGTGGCGTCAATAATCTATTGTGACCATCCCTTCCCCCTAGTTCATCTCCACCAATCCCATCGAGCACTGGATCACGCTCAAGAATGCGGCAAATCAACATGCAGTGCCGTCACGTCGGTTTGGGGACGTAGGAGGGAGAGGAGGAGGAGATGGGCCGACCGACCCTCTCCCGTGAGGGTCACGTCGACCAGGGAAAGGCCAGGGACAGCGAAGGCCGAGGAGGAAGAACTGAAGGAAGAGGAGGTAGTAGTCGGTGTAGTATGGACGTCAGGAGATAGAGGCAACTTCCTGTCGAAATGGATATAATCAGTCGAAGAAGAAGACGAATTGAAGGGGTAGGCGGGAGAGTGGGAAGAATATAAAAGGGGATCGGGGGCAGCCGAGGGAAAGAAGCCACGAGACGGAACGGGGGCTGTCCCTCTCGGAAGCACCGGCTTGAGAGTCGCACTGGGGTTGAGGGAGGAGGGGTTGGGAGGGTTTGGGGAGGGTGGTGCTGAGGGAAACTGAAAGGGAGGGGAAGGAATGGAAGATGCCTATATCACTGGCTGAAGAAAATTGCCGTTATGAAATGTTTAGGAGAAAATGTTTATGACCGGAGTTCGAACGGAAAGCAGATGAGAAAATATGGGAGGGCGTTTTTTCTTGCGCCGCTTGACGTCGCGATTTTTGAGGGTGGCACGGCATTTTAATAGTGTTGAAGATAGTTTTCCTCATCGCTTCGAGACGTAAGGCAAGTAGTTGGCGCAACGCGCCGGGCTGGAGCCGGAGAATTACGCGGGTGAAACGGGCAGAGAGAGAGAGAGAGAGAGGTTTTATTTGCACGGAGGACGATCGTGTGGGTCCTCCCGTTCATCAGCAATAAAACCGTACGTTGGGTCGTATTTATTTACACCCGGCATCAAATGAAATCACAACAGCTTTTAAAGACACCCTAAATCGAAATTTAAAAAATGCAAGCTTTAAGGTTAATGCTGCGACCACTAACTCACCAACTTAAATTCTTCAGTGGCAAGGACAAATTCCTCACGTGTTATGAAATGAAAATTTTAATTCCCTTAATGACGAGGGTCAGAGAGATCGGTCGGACAGAGATGCCTGAAATAGACCCAATGATATTTTTCAATAGTAGACTATAGAGACGCATTAAGCTCTTTAGGAAGAATCGCTTGTAAATTTTCTATGGTTGAGAATACGATACCTCAAGAGAACTCGGATAGAGCATAACTCGAAGAATTCCCATCGGGAGAGGAAATATTTAAGTTGCCATAAAAATGCTTGACTCCTTTCCCCTACATTTCCTGCCTTTCATGTTTCAGATTCCTTAAGTTCGAGCAAATCTGCACTATGAATTTAAAAAAAAACTCTCCGTCATGCAATTAAGAGCAGTAGCTTCCGCGTTGATCCATTTTGCTGGAAAACATTTTCGCCTGCTTCCTTACATCGAAGATCGAAGACGGACCTCAACATAAAGATTTCGATTGGAATGTCGACAAAACTGTCGTCCAGGGAAATTGATCAACGCCGGAGCAACCCGAAAGCCTTGGAATCGTCTTTAAATCACTGCGGAAGCCTTCGTATCAAGACCAACTATTACTAACCATAATGCTATTTCAACTTTCGGACCGGAGTCACACTCGGTACTGGCCTCACACAGAGGTATATTAGTTGTTCTTAACTTCTTTATTCTGGAACTGTACCTAATCACTCCCTGTGAATTGTTTACTCTCCATTATTTTAATGTTGAATGGTCACAAAATATATATGAATAATTTAACTTCGAAAATGTTAATTACCGTTGGTCATTCATTTAAATGTTACTTAGCATTAAGTACATGTAAATTAATATAGTAATACCACCTAATAATGTAATAAGTTATCAACCGATCACACTGAATAATCATGCAGGCATTGGTAAAGGCTACATAAAAGTCGAGAGAGATATAAAATATGTATGTGCAATTAATTCTATCCCATACTTGAAAATTCTAGGTTAATTAAATAGTGCGTTAAGGATTACCATAATAGGAGTATTTATCGCTTATATAAAAATTGAAATAATCCAGTCATTGTACGATCATGTTATCATATTGGAGGTATTTGCTATTTAAGTTTGGTAATTTACATTTAAATGCATGCCAGTGCTCTTCATAAGCATTTCAGAAATTGTAATCATTGGTTTTAACAAAGCTATATATATAGAGAAAAATTACATTCCTGCAAGTTTCCATCGAATGTGCACACACTATTCTAGATATTTTAATGCACTATAATTATCATATTTATCATATCATAGGTAGTAGTCATTATATTTTTCTTCCTTTCATTTCAAATTCTGATATTTTCTGTAAACTCAACTAAATATAAAAAGATAAAATGCAAAGATACATAAAGATACATAATTCCAGAGAGAGTGTTTTTCATCTTTTGCGGCGTCATTCAAGTGCCTTAACAACGTTGAAAATTATCCAAAAAATAGTTTAAGAGATGCTCTCTTGTGCAAAAATAGTTCAAAAGAAAATACCATGCATGAAGCTATTTTACACAAAAATGGACCTTACTTATTGAATTCATTATTTTCTCCTGTAAAGCACACCCATTTCTCCCTGACTCTGTAAACTCTCCACGTCTTTACACTTTTCTTTCGCCTTATTTATTTCTCGCCTTAGCTTATTGTGCAACTCTTTGTACATCCTTCTCCTGAATTCTGCGATTACATTCTTCCATGTCCTTCACTCGTCCATCTTCCTAAGCATATCTTCTGTAATCTAAGGTTTTCTTGTCCTTCTTCTATTTACCATTCCTATTGTTTTGCTTGCAGCTTCCGATAATCCTTCTCTGAGTTGTCCCCCCTCTTCTCTACTGTACCCGGCCCTATGTTCTCACTCAGTATTTCCTCAACTTCTTTCTGGTACTCCTTTGTTTTCGCCCCGGTTAAAGCTTCAACGTTCCATTTTTTCTTCCATCTTCCCTTTCCTATCTTCTTGAATTTCAAATGACATTTCATGAGTACTTAATTATGATCTGAATCTGCATCCGCTCCAGGAAAATTGTGTGAATTGGTGACGCTGTTCCTAAATTTGTACCTAACCAGTATGTACTCTATTTGATATCTCCTGAAATCTCCCGAAATTTTTTTTGTGTACCTTCGTCTGCGGTGGTTTTAAAAACAGGTATTAGTCATAACTAGACTTCCTCATGCAAGTCTATAGCTTTCACTTCGCGGTCATTCTTTGTTCCTAAACCGTAGTAACCTAATTCACTCCCATTTTCCCCTTCGGCGCACACCATATTAAAAAAAGAGAATTTCAAAGGTAGCAAATATGGCAGAGTAGGCTTAACAGTTTACTCCTCCCCTCATTATTTTATGGGAGTGAAATATGTGCATGGCAGAATGAATAATTATTAAAATACAAAGAAAGCAGATTCAATATCTAACTTTTAAAAAATCTGCCATATATTTTGTATACAAAGAGTTTTATTCAAAGAAATTTCAGAGAAGAGAAAATGAAAATCAGCTTTTTCGAATGCATGAGTATAATTTTGCATTTAGAAGCGCGAAGCTTCTACAGACCGTTGAATTCCTGAGAGCATTGAGCAAAGTAGACTGAGTGGAAGCTATTTATTCACGAAGATTCACAATAGTGAACTACATATGTATTTGCAATTGTTATCCGTACGCTTAGCTGCACACCAGTTCCCTGTTGGATAATCCCCCCCTAGATGAAATGGGAATTACGTTTGTATGTCTGTGTTACATTCTCCTAGCGATTCCACGACTCATCTGCATCTCAGGATACTGTCAATAAACTAAAGAGCACGTATGTTTTTCGGAAAACGTAAATTTATTCAAGTGAAATTTTAACCTCTCTCTATCTCTCTCCGTTTCTCTTCTTCACGTCAAAAATGTACAAAGGCCTTAGCAATATCGTGTATAAATATGGATCTCTCCAATTTCCAATCATATATTTTAATAAACGACTACCACCATTCATTTTTAAATTATTCCCATGGAATCTTTATTTCCTGTAATAACATTCCTGAATGTCGCCTTCTCACACTTTGATCGAAAAATTGGAACTCATTTGTTTTGTATTTCATCCTAAATCATTCCTTCTCATGGGTATTAGACCAAATATCATAATTAGGATAAGCTGCATTATGTCTACTAAACGCGATCATGTGTAGTCATTTACCCAAATATCTGCGAGTAATTTTGCATAATATCAATTACTATTTAGTTGTTGATTTCTTTCTTAACCTTTAAAAAACAACATAGTAAATACTATTGACATTCATGCTTCTCTACTTTCATTGCTCTACCTCCAATCAATTCTTCAAATTTACTAAATGACCGGACCAACCGAGCTCATCCACCGGACTGCGCTTTAGATGCAGAGGTTGGCTATGCCAGTGCGCGCTCTCGATAACGAGGAAACCAGGAAAAAAAATGGTAGGACCTCGAGGATTTATGGTTGTATCCTAGGTTAACGCCAGGTATATTAAGTAACGCACGTCCTTTTAACAGAGGAGAGACTTTATGATTAGGCTCCTCGAACAGATAGAAATAATCAAGTTATGCGAAGGTGAAGGAAATACCACATGTTCACTTGATAAAAGGATGGAAATTAGACGTTTCGGTCACAGTAACCGTCACACATATACATATGAAAGTTTACGTAAGGAATGTAAATCCGTGAAAAGAAAAACGGCCGCAAAAAAGTCGACGGATAAAATCACACGAATGTCCCGAGGAATATCTAGCTATTTTTAGGCATTAATGTTTTACTAAGTCCATTTCTTCGTCCATAATGTTGAACCAAAGTGTTTTTAATAAAAAGAAAACACTTTATATTTTATTTTAAATAGTTATGCTTTCCCGGATAAAACATTTGTTTAAAACGATTTTTCCAACATTAAGAATTAGTTGAGCAACGAACACATTAATAATCCAACCTTCGCAAGTCTTCCATTTCCAATAAAGCCGATCTTATCCTTGCCACATACATTTATATTATAGTTTGAATCTATTTCATAATAAATAAGAGGTCAGAAATATTACATTTTCTGAATGTTACAGACATTTTGGAAGGAGAAAAATAAAACTAGTTGAGCATTAAAATTCTAATCGGAATGCAACTTTTACTACACAAGAAGAAAATAATTTCCGCTTAAGTTAGTAAAAAAAATGACATTCAGTGCATCCACTGACACACTACAAATATAATCCATGTTTTCCCCAAGTGCTTTTATACAGACTTTCCCACAAGTAGGAAAAGCTGAGATCAAAACTTGTTATTAATCAGAGATATTTCTGCAATTAACTACATTAGGCAAGTAGCAAAAAAATTACTTCATATACAAATAGCACTTAAATCCTGGGATTATATGCTTTAGATATTCAAATCCAGCCATTTAAGCATAGGTACTAGTATAAAAACGAGGTAATCCATCTCGATTTTTTTCTGGATTAATTTACGCTTCAAAATAGATAAGTTTCAAAAAAATGCACCCTTTAACTCGGGGAAATTAGAATATTCACTTGTTTATTTATTGGAAATTACTTCGAGCAATCCTGGTTTCACCGTGTGACTCCACTTTTTGCTCAGTTGATTAAAGGTCCCACACTTATTCCACGGTAAACCTCATAAACACACACGTGAGGCGTAAATCGCCGGTGAATCGAGGGAACAAGGGTTGGAGTTGGAGTTGGAATAACGGCTCCACCTCGGAGCACGAACTTTCTTATTCATTCACACTGAACTAGGGATAAACTCTCTTCCAAACCTATTATCACATCAACTCGGTCTCAAACTTGCCGAAGATTTTGGATGAAACGTTGATGTATTGATGGAAGGGGCAGGAATATGGATGCGATTCCACGGGGGGGATGAAGAAAGTTGAAATGAATAACGTATAATAATGAAGAGTTTTCATAGGACACCGTGAAGTACAGTTCAGTCCGGAGTTGACCCCGCGAACTTGATCCTCAACATCCCAGTATTTCCGTCAACCCAGCCCTCGAAAGATTGACGGGGAAACTAACAGGAACGGTTTTTTAAGCAAAAAGTAAGCTTGTAAGATTTGGTGTTTTCCGGCGGAAGATTCTGGTGAAGTCTTAGCGGGTTCTCCACCGGATCAGGTTTTCAGCTTCCCCTGGCTGAAAACCTGACCCCGTGGTAAACGTACGAAGACTTCCCTAGAAAAGTAAGCTTCGTCTTTGTCATGTTGGGCCCACAAGATGCTCCGCCTGCATTATTTTTTATTTTATTGTTGGTCATCTACCGGTTAA
>LYUA01001433.1:123753-135005 GCA_002093875.1 Calopteryx splendens
CAGCCAGATGGCAAACTCATTATTAGACAGGGAGCGAGTAATCTGTAAATGGAGTTGATATTTATCTCTTGCTTAATAAAACGTAACTTAAGAAATAAGAAAAATAATTTATCTTAAATTATAACTCGCATAGCGATAGTGCCCACACACTCCTCGGTGCTGATGAAGGGAAAAGAAGGAAAGTTGTCACGATGATTTTACGTTAATAGGTAAGGCCTGTTAACGAAGAGGTTCGCGCATGTGGCTTGTATTGGATGTGTGTATGTATGTGCCTTATATTGGATAGTTTGCGAAAAATCGATTGCATCATCAATATCTAGCACATCAAATATTTTTATTGCTCCACCTCACGAAAAACTACTAAATTAACCAACTATAAGACAAACCTACCTTTAAACTCGAAAAACTGGTCCGAGGCATACTCTTTAAACAATTTAAAAAAATATAACTTAGCTTATACAATGAAATCACATTATTCTATTATATAATCTCTATAGGTGAAATTTGCGGAATAAAAAAGATTTCTTTGCATGAACCTATGAATGAATCTATAAGTATTAGTAGTAATTACAGATTTGATGGAAACAAGTCTGAGTAGCTCAAATGTTGAGAGTTCGAATACCACCTCGGTGAGAGTGTCGTAATATAAGGGACTTCCTCAAGTGAGCTTATTGTACAAAATGACCTTAGCCCTCAGAGAAGATAACTGAGCTCTTCACCACCCTGCGAAGATTACTCCGCCATACTCTTCGTTCACAGTCCTCACCCAATTTGTTTTACAAGGAATAGCAAACTCCCTTTCCATATTATCGATCAATGTTGACCTCCAATCGACAGCCTCTCAAAATTCCTTCTCATGACACGCACTACCCCTCGGGTGTCCTCCGCACGTAGTCTTCTGGCACGCACCCCTCCTCGCCAATGGCAGGTGTAGCTACGTGTGCGAGACACAACTTCCAATTTTCGGCGCCTCTCCCTCATCTGACATCGGAACCCTGTCGCTCCAATGCATCGGCGGAAAATATTATCGGTGAAGGAGTGACCCCCGAATGACCTCCCGATCCGTACGGCGAGAGTGCGACGGGGGGAGGGTGGGGGGGTCGAGGGGTGAGGAGGGGGATCCCATTTTGTTTGCTTCCGGCGTGTTATTGGCATTGACCACGCCCGGGGAACATGAGACTCCTGATGAACCGCAAATTGACTCCCAACCGGTGCCGCATTTAAACGGCCTTGTTCTCTCTCTTGTTTCTTCTATCCCAACTTTCCATCGAGGCCTTATATTCCCCAAATCTTTTAATACGTGCCCTCCCCTACGATCTATTTATGTCTCTCTCTCACTCTCTTTTTGTTGATAAATGCCAAGGTGGCGGGTGAAGCCTACTTCCTGTCCTGATGAAACAAGGGTGATCAAAAACCATCATACAGCAGGGTTGTGTGAGCTGTTAGGGAAAACTTAATTTTAATCCGACAGTGCTAAATCAGAGTGTTTGGATGGGAGGAAAAAGATAAAGACAAAACAACGGATACATTTTTTCCCGTCACTTCCAAATAAATACGATAACGGCGTGCCTGAGCGTCTGAAATTTCATGCAACGTTCGAGTTCGGGTGCCATCTGCTGGGCATTCTTATAGTTATATACAGTAAAAATGCACCAAAATTAGGAAGAGCAGCAGCGTGTTGCCAGGCAATAATTAAAATAATAATATCATTCAAATAAGTCATGGTATTGAAACATGACGGCCCAGCGCACCACATATGCACGATAAATCCTGAATAGTAATTTAAAATTATAATAAAATGTATGATGACATATCCCATCGGGTTATCACAAATGGTATATTTACGTAAAAGCAATATCTTAGTAATATCGGCATAAGATTAATACTTCTAATTCCTACTTTCTAAAACATGTTTATAAAAACAATATCAATATCATGTACACATTATTTGACTGAAATATAGATATGATTGTTTTTCTTTACTATTCCTAAGTATTAAATGCTGGAAAAAAGATTATTCGGTTATTTTTTTTCCTTTTGAAAAGTTGTTTAATAGAATAAAAGTAAAATACTAAAGGACTTCATATTTAGATGACAGTAGAGCAAAAGATTGAATTAGAAATGGCATAATCGCTTTGAACATAGTTTCCAGGCTATTTATTTACGAACAGGAAATATCAATTTGGCACCATGGCATACGACGCTACTCTCAAGAATAACGAATGAACTCACTTGGGAGAATGGATAAGAAGACTGCAATAGATAATGTTTTAACAAAATTTGGGGCTTTTTCCATTCTGATGCACCTAAATCTAAGATAAAAACTTAGAAGAAATTCAACAGGAATTAAATTTTAAATGGAGAAAAGAGACAAATTTTGGTTTCAAACCTAGTAAGATTTTACAATGAATCCTAACAGACTTAATTATAATTTGATCAAACGCAGTGAAGTTTAACGAGGAATTTTATTTGGAAAAACGAGGAAAAATGAAACATAAAATTATATTCCAGACGCCAAATATTTCATCAATCATTGAGAAAAATCAGCATGGCAACCCAGCTTACAAAAAAAGGAATTTAAGAAGTAAATCCAGCTGCTTACAAATTCTCAACGCGTTCCTCTATGTCTCCCAGGCGAAATCGTGATCCCTCTTTTCCATTTAACTCGTAAATTAAATTTTTATGCTACTAGACATGCACACAGTTGACGACCAACCTTGACCTCCATGCAGCATCCGGGTCACAAGAGCAAGTTCCCGGTGCAACAGGAAGCTCATATTTCTAACGGAAGTTTCCCACTTATTTCCAAGAATTTATGGGCTGGGAACAACATGGAGTTTCAGTTTTCCCCCGGGTGGAACAAAACATTTAAGTTTTATTCCCATTCTGTTTGCAATTCTTTATGGCTTTCGCATATTAATTTAAAAAATAATTTTATATCATTTTTGTGTGCTTAGTTCTAATTGCTGCAGTGAAAGAATATGAGAATGGTTCTAAATATATGAGATAGCGTAACATAAATGAAAAGTAACACTAAAGACCTAGCTGGAAAAACAGTTTATCACGAACCCATTAAAAGTTTTTTTTAATAATACCCCCCCCCCCAAATTCATCCCAAACCCTATATTTAACCCACATTCAGTCGCGCAGCATAAAGGACGTCGGAAAGAGGAATTAAATTAATTTTATTCGGTTAAATAGATAAATATTTTCGTAAAATATTATCAATGGACATTTCCATGGATTCACAACACTCGCACTTCGAGTTTTTTCATCAAATATCGTCTTCTATAATTAAAGTGGTGGCGATGAAAAATATGAAACCTCGTTTTGTGATTCGGAAATCATGTGATCGGATTTCGTCCAAGTGTTTCACCCACCAAAGTATGGAAGTCCCAAACGTTTCTAATATTGATAATATTTTACGTTATACGCTCGTCAGGCACTGCTACCACAGAATGCTTTGAATGGGCCATGAATGTTTCTGTTCTACATTTTTTTTTAAATTCGCAACTGAAAACGGTACTGGCAACTTTTAAACGCTTAAATAAAAAGTCTATCCGACTTAGAAATTTCCGTTGAATCAAGACTTTTCGGAATAGTAATGGTATTACGGATTTCAAATGCATAGGTACCCGATAAAATTTTAGCTCTGACCAAGGTCAATTTCCAAAGGCTTTAAGGGAATCCGATATTCTAATAAAAAACGTTGAAACTGACGCTTTATGGTGCTCCGCATTGGTAAAAAGTTTCCTTGAGGGGTCGGAGAAATTTAACATGGATATCAAATTTTCAATAAAACGAAAAAATATTGCCCGCGCTGCACATGCTTACATCCTCTTGTTTTGGATGGTTTCTCTGTTTTTCAGTTTGTTTTCACAGTTCGGTCTTCATAGAGAAGACTCGAAGTGTAACCCTTATTGTCGAAATAAACCGTGTCAGACCCACGTGCGCAGAAGTTACTTGCCGAAATGTCTCGGCAGGAAAATTTAAGGATGCGGTTTCCCATTACGGTCCAGGAGAATGATTTCTCCCCTCTTTCAGTTTCTTGCATCCGAGTGAAATCAGAGAGAAAATCCTCTAAACTTACGATCGCGGCACATCACGGAATGTGCGCACGAAGACGATTACTTACTTAGTTCCATTGTAAACACGGTAATTCTTCGAGACGCCCGGTTCTATTTCCATGGAGATCTCTTTTCGATTCGCAGTGGAGGACGGCACCTCGGAAGTATAACTGGAAAAATCATTTGGCCAGAAAATCAAAGTAGTCCGGGTTCAAATCCCGTTCCGAGCGATTGCTGGCTATAAAATTAGGATTTAGATTCCATGCTATAAATCAATCAAAGGCTCAAAACCCATGCCCATTTTTTTTCCTTTTTTAAAGCCGTAAAATTAATCTTCCTGCCTTTATAATTTTACACTAATTACCTTGACATTGTGATTAAAAACTTTATCCCGTGTTCAAACTCGTAATACTTCTGGATTTCAGATTTCTATAGATGGGCCATCCGATAACTCTCGCCCATTAAATTTTAACAATCATATAGATATGTCAAAAGTAAAACTCGCAAAGAAGAATTGACATGCCTACACATTAATTTTAAGTAATTGATTCCGTGATTGAGCTAGTATTATTCTAAACGCACGCGCAATACCTAGCCACGTTGAAAAACCGACTACCGTTATATCACCGAATTTATTCTGCATTAGACCCGGTCGGAGGTTTGCTGAGTGACACCACCATGCTTCTACCGTGGGGCCGACGTGGTCAAGTGTGGTTCCACACGATTGACCAAAGATGGCACGTGCCGTAGGCTTCTGCATAAGTCCCCCCACAACCCATCACTTTAAATTTAGGTTTTAAATGTTAAATGAAGGTAAATACTACTTATATGGATTCAACCTTTACTTTGGGAAAATCCATGATTTATAAATCAGTAAAAACTTTGTAATTTCCACATAAAATGTGTTATCGGTAGACCGGTTTCATCGCAGAGCCGACATCATCAAGACCTGATGATGTCGCCTTTTCGATGAAACCGATCGACCATCATTGTATTTTAAGTCAAAATTACAAAGTTTTTAGTGATTTAAATAGCACATCACAGATCATCCACACGTAGATACAATCTCCCTCGAAACTCTTCCACTCCCCTCCTAAGAATCAAATTCTGAACCATGCATAGCCAAAATTTATACTCGTGAATGTACTATGAAATGTGGAGACAATTATCTTCCCCCAGAAATTGGCATACCGCTGCGAGTAATGTGGGACGAGTTAATTTCCTTAAAATGGATGTCTGAATACGCCACATAGTGAACTATTTTACCATCAATATTAAATTTGTTAGTGAGAATAATGAAATAGCTACAAAGGGAGTGGCAGCGATGGTAACTGACGATAACCATGGCAGCGAGTTTTTTTCCAGGACTTTATGGGAAAGCTGTGAAATTTAAAAATATCAAGCTCTTTTGGTTGTACCTGACAGTGCTTCATACATGATATGTTCTTCTAAAATAATGAATGCAGACAACGAAGGTGACCTATGATCAGCAGAATGCTTCTGATTCAGATACGTGGGAACTTCTGATATTGAAGAGCACTCTCTTGTCACTGTGGAACAAAGTGAATTTGTTACAGATGATGATCTCATCGATGCTGCCTCAAGCCTTACCCGCATTCATCACATGCACGTTTTGTACACACTACAGCTGGCAAGGAGAAATAGCCTGCTAGAGTTGCATGCAACTACTCTGATTGATAAGGTGAGGGAATTAGATACTGCGGCCAGGACACCTAAAGCTGACTCGATTTAATGAAGAGACACGCCAGATGAGGGGCAATTATAGACCAAACCACACGCTGGGGCAGTACATACATAATGACACACAGCTTGCTTAAACTAAAGCCCTTTTTTGTGAAAATGGCTAACCCTCGAGAAATGGCTAACTTCATGTTTTCAAGTTTATTAACTGAGGAGGAGAAAATACTTAAATCGCAATGAACGTCTAAAGTGCCTCCGCAAATTTCGGATTCGTACAAACCCAAAGAGAAAATTTTGAAGACCTAACAGCAAAATTTCTCACTTTCACTAAAAGAGGTCGAAAATTTAGATCGTTTATGTAAACAATTAGTGCTACATGAAATTCCGTAATACCTACCCTGAAATTTTCCGAGATGTTTCCTTGGTTGTAGCAGGATTTACACCTAAGGAAAGGTTGAAAGGTTGTTTCCCGCTCTAAGAATAATTATATCATATTTGACGGCATCGACGATGGAGGATCTAATTGATGCTATTCTTTTTCTCAGAGCAACGTTCAATAGATTTACGAATGAAATAATATGCGTAACACTATTTGCTATACTTCATTATCAATTTTTTTGGCTTAAATTTTGCTTTGCATTTGCTAAATCTAGTTTTTAAATTTAATATTATGCATATTTGAAAAGAATGGCCCGATTTACGTAATTGAACATTTTTAACACATCCATCATCTCCATAATTAGTCACTTTGTCGCCTTTTCTAAGGAGTCAAAGTTAAACAGTAGATATTAGAGAAGTCGGGCCAGAGTCGCAGTTAAATATAGAAAAACAGAGGAGTCCAAAGCCCTGATGATTATCACCAGAATGAGAATGGTCCACCGCACCTTGACGCTATTTTCCACCACCAGGGTGTCGCCTCGTTTTGAGGATTGTGATTCACCACTTCATATGCGTCACCATCCGGGGAAATGTCAAAATTGCGTTGCCATCCGATGAAAATACGATACCCGTGGAGACATTCATATTATTTCAGGTTACGGTGAATGAAAATAAAACGAAATTAGTGTTTTTAAAGTATGCTGTTCTGTAGTAGGGTAGTTGATCTTTTTATTGTTTAAGGGATAATTAGGGATTAATTTGGAAACTCATTGATACTCGTATTTCAAATAAACTACGCTCCTTTTAAATTACGCTATTAATTTGCTATTCAAATTATGCTTTTTTACGTTCCTTTTGAAATATTTGCGACGCATTTAATATTAGGTATCAAAGAAATAAATATCTATTTAAATGTTTTATTACCAGAGGAAGTACTGACTTGACAAAGGTGCTGAATGACCTCTGCTATTTAAGAACATGAAAGCTGAACACAATTACTACACCAATTTGCCAACACACGGATTAGGCTCCAATGCAAAAAAGACTTTTAATGTATTCTCTTTAATCCAAACCTGAGGTTTTGCTGGCTGTCCACACCTTTGGGTCTATCGGGAATATGTAGCAATCACGTAAGTAAAGATAATTAGTCCTTTTTGATTCAAACCACTTTTATGCAAGGAAAATATTTTTTTAATGTCAATCTCGGTTAGGGTTTTTCAGATAAATTTCAGTTTATTTGCTCATTGAAAAAGTAATTTGGTCAATTATTTTCTTTAATACTAGCCATCATCAATAAGATTCATGAATCCTTCGAGCGTTAATGAAAAATAATATAAGTTACGAGGATGAAAAATCTTAGAAATTCTCTTTTCCCAAAACACAAACGAGATTTGACTAAAAGGATTTTCCTTTCACGTTTAAGAATATGGATTGCCGTACAAATATACAGTTTTCATCCACAATGCCTTGTACTCGTTCGGATAAACTTATAAAAATGCATAAGACATCATATAAGAATTATATAGATGACTTCCAAAACCATGCTAATTGAAGAAATAACATATGGGGAGTGCCATTCCCTTTAGTTGAGATAATATGACGTGAATAATTGCCATGTGTGAATTATTTTTACCCAGCCTACTTTGCCACTATGACCAATGCTAAAAGCTAAATATGTGTATTTCTCAAACTTAAAGTTACGCCACACATTTACAGTAACTATGAACATTATTGAAATGGATTATAATGAAAGACTACAGGTAGACATCGGCGAGAAATAGAGTACCTCGCATTTCATAACATGGCACGTTTGTTTCTTTGATGAGGGGAAAAATAGGAAGTCATGATCGAGCAGTTCATCACGTACATCAACCGAGGAGTAATTTATTACGAGGAGTTTATTTTGAAAGGATAGTGAAAGGGTAGCCTTGTCACTTTCTTTGAAAGCGGTGATAAACTAACGGGTTTGATCATTTCTCATCTCTTCGTGGCTCTATCTCAAGCATTTAATTTGTGCAAAAACTACGAATGCCGAAACCGGTTCATAAACCCCACCTTTTGTCCGGAGCTGTCACGCACATTTCCGAGTAGTGTAATGGGAAAACGGCAAAAAGTTCGAGTGAGGGAGAGGGAAAACCAGCGCGAGTGTGGACAGGGGAGACAGAGGAGCCGATTCATCCGCAAAAACCTTGGCCAGGATCCGACCCACAGTTTGTACTAGAGGACGCCACCGTCCCCACGAGGAATTAGAATGAAAAAGAACGTCGAGAGGCCTTTTATCTATTTCGTCGGACGAAATGAAAAAAAAAAATGAAACCTCTCACTGAGGGGGTCGGAAAGCGTTCGGGTCCCTCCCTCCCTCCGCTCCGGTTGCCAATTCTCTTCCAACCCCTTCGATCACCTCACCAACAAACCCACTTGCGTTGAAGCATGAGGGACGGACGAGGCTTTTTTCTTCTCACACAGGGCTTCCCTATTTTCCCGGTCCTCGTCACTCCCGACGCGCTCCCCCGGGCCTCTCCTCCGTCCCTTTGTGTGACTGTGGCACTTACCGCACATACACGCGCGGAGTGTCCGGACCCCCTCCTCCGGGCACTGGCGCGTCCGGGAGAGGCGAGGAATCCGAATCGACGGACCCCTTCGGGGAAGGCGGACACGGCCAGTTGGGGGTGGGGGAGGGGTTTCCACTCGGCCCTTTCCTTCGGGATTGTGGGGGAGGGGTAACGAAATTATTTTTAACCGTCTCCTCTCTGGCTTCTTTCACCCTGAAGCATCCCTGCCCACCTCTCCCCGCACTCATCCCTCCACCGCTGGACCCACCAGCCCACCCTTTTATCTTCCCACCTTTTGCCTGGAAGATAAACAACCTCCCATCCAGACTTTAAAATTCGGTGAAAGGAAATCGGGACGGCCGGACGAGGGGCCGGATAGTAAAACATCGGCGAGGGAAACGTGTTAGGACCAAAAAATGAGCTGATGACTGAATAATTAGGCTGTCTCTACTGCTGGAGATCGATGACTATCCACTTATTTAGCTAAGCATGATGTCTAAGGAATCATTTCGGGTAATTGTTCTCAACAGGCTGTTCCAAACGCCTTCACAGCCTTTTCTTATTCATCCGTCCTCCTTCGACGTTAGGTGTGATTTTAGGGGGGAACTCTTTTTATTTCCTAAACTGGGAGAATAATAAATTGGAAAAATTGGGTGAAATGGTTCCCCTCCTCACTCGAACGGCAAGAAAGCTATCCCATATGCTATTTTAATAATACAGCGGTTTCAATATGTAATTGGCACATAAAATAAATAGCACACGTGTCACGTAGATATCTTTTTATGGATCTTAAATGGAATGCTACACATTTGAATAGTGAAATAATTCATTCCGAGTTTTCAACAAACCAAGCAGTTTCATCAGGTATACGGCTTACGCATAAAATGCGAGTCGGAGCAAACAATCACTGAAACTGGTTTTAGTAAAAATTCATTCCGAATATTTAGACCCCGCTGACATGATTAATCAAATTTGGTACGTCAACACCCAGAAGCTCACTTGTTTTGGTCACCGGCCTCGATTGAATAAAATATCAATTCTTTTATTATTTCTCTTTCAATCAGGTGATTAAATAACACTGTGGAACACGGATGTTGTGTCAATGTAATGATTATATGTTTCGCGTTCCCATTGCCGGAAGACGACAGAAAACCACCAGATTTCTGCCAAAATACGGATTTTGTGACAAGGATTCACGTTTTTTAAATTTCAATATTTACCTAAATTAGAGATAAAATAAGTCTCGGTGTGCTTTCATACGGAGGAAAAAATATTTGTGGCTTTGTGAGGGATGCCTTGACCTCATCTGCACGGAAAACCGTTGTCTAGGTGTGTGGAATAGGAAAAAGTATTTCTTTGAGCTACATTAAAAAAAAACTAAATTTTAGTGGACTCGACCAATGTTTTAATGACTTAATGTGAAATTAGTCGCAACTTATATAATATCAGTGCTTATTTTACATAGTCGCATTTGAGATTATCATCTCAGATTCATCGCTGAATACTATAACACTAGCCCCTTCCCTACCACTTAACTCCTACAAATCATTAAACCTTTAACCCTCTTTTTGTCCCTTAAAAAATCTTTTTCGTGTAAGTATTCCCATTCAGGGTTTAGATGGAAGAAGGGCCTATTCCAGACTCAAGCTTGCCTCGATAACGAGGATTTATTGTTATTGATCTTCTATCTCTACCCCGCTTACCTAGCATTCTTCCTTCTATCAGAGCCCTCGAGCACAATCCCACCCACACTCACTATCTTCTCCACAAACATTTTCTGGCTCCTCAGAATTTCCCGTTCCCAAATTCCACCTTCCCCCACTTCCCCCGTCCCTCCCCCTTCCCCAACCACATCTTACACTTCGCTCGTCTTCCTCTCTATCCAGATTATTTTCCCCATCCTTCTCCATTAACACACTTCAAAAGCCTCCCCAACTGACGCTCGCTCTTTCTCGAAAGACCAAGTTTTGGAACCTTGACACGCAACCCATCAGAAAAAAAAGACTCTTCAATGTTCGGTAAACGCGTGGTTTTTGTGAACACGCATTTACAGTTCAGCTGAAAGGGTGTTGCAGGAGGGAGTAAAACAAGCGGAGAGTGGTGAAGAAGACACTGGGCATCCGGGCGCACTCCTTGTTGACTACAACAAAAGTTAACAAAAATGTAATGCGCCATGGACCAGCTAATATCCTAATTTTTCTAACTTTAAATCTCGGTTCGTGAACGGATAGTTATCGCGCCATGAGATCGATCCAATTTACCTCTCGATTTAATGAACATTTAAGGTTTTTTTGGTTATAAAAAAAGTAGTTCAACTGGACGAAAATAAACGATGCATTGAACAATTTATCGTAACTATTTTTAAAATGAAATTTCTTTGAAGAATTTATCAAGTATTTCACCCAAAGTTACTATTTTTAAAATGTTGATTGATTTTTTTAAATAGATTTAAAATAATATAAGGAGTCAAAAAATGTAAAACAAAGATAGAACTCGATAGTGTTTTATAGCATACAGCCTAGCACTAAAGTTTAACCTATATATATATATATAT
>LYUA01001433.1:140225-152378 GCA_002093875.1 Calopteryx splendens
GCATCTTCTAGGGAGACTAATGTGGTGGTTTCCCATTGCCTTCCACATCGCAATACTGAGGCCGATTCCGTGACTATCACTCTCGCCTACAGCTGTAGCAGTTGATACCGGATCGATTTACTAGATCTGCGCCATCAGTGAGTGCCTTATGGTGAAACTCTTGCCTTTCACCATTGGGGTGCTGGGTGGTTTTTGTTGTAGGAGCCAGTTTTACCTCGTTCCGTATAAAACCATATAATACGATTTTTTCCAAAACTGAAGAAATAATTGCCGCCCCTGGGAATCTAACCGGCGACCTTCGGCTACGCAGTTGGACTCGCTACCCTTAGACTACCTCAATAATATATTAGAATTGATGCACTTAAAAATTATAAGTAGTCACTATGCACGTCAAAATGTTTGTTTAGTACACAGCATTGGCAAATTTAAAAAGCGACATAATGTTCAAAGAGCGTAACTAGCGGTAACAATTAAAATCTGATAATTAACTGTTGAATTACTGCACCTAGCTTAATATGATAAAAAATAAAGTTTATTAACTTCTAATTATTAAAACACTTATTTAATGCGCTTTTATATTAATTATAAAGGTATTTCCAAGTTCCTTGATAATTTTTTCACCTGAAACAAATATACTTATTTAACATATACATATGACAAAGAATTAATTGCAAAAACACTGTTCCACAAAAATATTTAAGAGAAAAATACTGTGCAGAACCACCAGACAGTATTTAGTTTTATGCCATACTTAGACAGCTTACCCTGCAATCCATCAAAAGTATTTGATAGGTCAGCAGTCATCTGATTTTTTTAGTCCTGAATTATCCTATTTTTTCCAATTTTTCAATAAGTTCTATTTTTTAGTATTATCATTAAATCGCCGAATATTCAATACCCTATAGGAAGAGAGGGCAGAAAAATTTCCTTGATACCGATCAACACTGCAACATGCATTCTAATTTCATTCCACACTCTATTTTGCCTTTACATCTCTCAATTACTTTTCTTTTACTGCACAGGCATTTGAAAACCCCTTTATTTTTAACTTGATAACTGAGTTCTATTTATCACAATTAACGATAGAAGGACCTGCACTATCCTTTCCAGTTCAATTTTTGGATTTCATGAATAGATACAACATCTTCACAAGATTAGTTGATTCAATTTGTCAATACAACGTGCGATTTTTAAAGCCTATGAATAACAAAGTAACCTTTTCCGATTACGCATTTGATATGAATTATTTTGAATCAACCTATCATTTTTTTCAAATGATGACGTTCGGGACGTGTTGCCCAAATATTTACCTTCAATTGTCTCTTGAGTAACCCCATTAGTAAAAGTTTAATAAATCCGTAAGCAATGCGGAAAACAAATACGAATAATTTCCACAGGCAAAAAAGTAGTTTGGGACGTCAATGGGGACTTTTTTCCCTTCATCCCTCGGAACTAACATTTCTCAATACTTGTCCGACGGGCTTATAGTATTTCCGTGAGAGAAAAACGGCTTCACGCCATACGAGGCACGAGGATGTCTGAAGTGAACGTGAGTGGATGAATGGAAATAGATATATCGAATCATCGCCTTTCTGAAAGGATAAAGTATAGAACGGAAAGCGCCTTTCACCTTTTGGTGCCAAACCATTCCTCTCACTCTACCCTCATCGTTTTTCTCCAGTACCAAAAGGCCCTGGCCGGAATCCAAATTTTTTTTAGCGTGCATGTCTCCATCAAAATGGAGTCTATTGCATATAAGTCCGTCTCGGCGCTAATTCAACGGGGAAGGAGTACTGGGGAGGTCACGATTCAAAAATGGATATCATCCTGATAGTGAAAATTATTTTGAGTCGGCTAACGTCACTTTTTCACTAGGTGTATCATGAGAGCTTGACAAATATTTAAGAAAATAAACAGGATTCACTTACGTTGTCGAAACTATCCTTCCAAGAATCTGCTCGTCGCCTTACGTGAAAACAAATTATCGGCAGCAGAATTAAGATATGGCAGGTAATACCCATTTCCACTGATTTCGGGTGTTTTTTGTAATGGCCAAAATACTGCTTTCGTATTTAAGCGTGAGCAAAATCTATAATTACGGTGATATACAAATCTAAAACGCCGGAGGGGGTTGGGTCCTCTCAACGATGTGCATTTCGAGTAAGAGGGGATTCAACGAGTTACGCATGAATTTACATGAGGAAGAGTCGGTTTTTGCTCACGTCAAGTAAACCTTCTATAGAAGTCATCAAATATTAAACATCAACTGTGGAAAGCAGCATTGTGCCCGCGGGCGACACAAAATACAAAACTTCTCGTTCTTAGAGCCTCGGGATTCCTTGTTAAAAGGATCTTATTGTTTCACATGCTTATTTTTCCTTCGTGAAGGAAATTTATCGTCAATCCGATAAGGCTACTCGTAAATAGGATCAAGTGCACAAAACGGTCAACATTCACATGACTTCATGAGGGAAAGGGGTGTTTTTTTTTGCTTCCCTCACAAAGAGTAGAACGGGTGAGGAGCTGGGGAACTGAATGAATTTCCCATCATTGTTTAGAATGGTACACTAAACTATCGCGAATGGAGCACTGAAAAATGAAAAATAGACTTTTACTTCGAGCAAGAAGGTAAGATGGAGGCGAAATAAATATATTTAGCTTGAAAAGAAAAATGGGATAAATAAGGGCGAGTCAATGTCCGTACAGTCCATTTGCCTTGGGGGATCGCGGATAAAAGCGGGCTCTCATGGATATTCCGAGGACTGAATGGTCTCTATGGTGTTTAAGAAATAAAATAGGAGTCTGAAGGGCCCGATCAATCAACCATGAATATCGGGAGAAGCAATAGCTCTTTGCTTTTCATGACACTTGGATTCAGGGCTATGCAATTGAAAGATAGCGAAAACAAATTAACCTACGCATTTTCTCTTTTCACGCAATTTCCATTTAGAATATCAGAACTGGTGACTAATAGTTAATGTATGCTGCTTCGCCTCCCTACGAATAAAATCAAGGAGAAAAAATAAACAAACCATAAAACGAATAGACCGTTCCAAAAATACGAATCCATGCAAATTAACCAATTCACATTTGTATTCAATCGGAATTATTCCAATAACTATGAGTACGGCCCAAAGTTCATTTACAATCAGCACATGATTGATTTTTCATGACAGCTTTAGAATGTGATTATCACATATTTTTTATCACTACGCTTATCGTTTTTCCTGCGCCGACTTTGGAGAATTTTAAATAGAATTTCCGTCCACATTTATTTCAATTTTCAGGAGATTTTCTACATTTTTTTCAAATTCTAATGCATGATGAAAAACGCAAGCTGCTGAAATAGGCACTAGTATGCAAAAAAGGGTGCTCGGCGATTTGGAGTCACCTGCATCAGACAATGAATAACTAATTACTAATTTATTAGGTAAATATTAAGCAGTATAAGATTTATGTAAAAAGATTCAGGCATGAATACTAACAAAACCAGAAAGGTAAACGTTAAAAGCGGCTAAACAAGTTGGTAACAAAGAAGAATAATGAAGATTTATCGAATACGCAAATCACCAATGAAGACATTTTGAAAATGAAATGAGAAAAAGTAGTCTCTTGAAAAGACATGAGATGGGGACTCTTTGAAAATATTCTTACTCATTGCGCACTCCAAAACAGAATTAGTATCGATAAGAAAATATTTAAATGGAAATTAAGAATGGGAAACTTACCAATGTCATGTCAAATAAAACGTAATGATAGGAATTTTCGAAGAAACCAAGGCAAAAGCTGAAATGAGAACGAAGTGGGGAGTTGTGAGAAAAATAAATCTGAGGACTGATGACTGCCATAAACGCAAATTAAACGATTTATTGCTTGTGTTTGGAGAAAAATCACCTTCAAACCATCCTTAGAATCAATCTGCAACCACAGATTTATTGATTCAGTGTGCGTAAAAATTTCGGTCTTGAAGAAATGTAAAAGTATAAAAAATACTTGAGTTAAAATACTTGTATCGGAAAGATTACGTTTCCAAGATACGCATTATACCCTCTTGTAAAAACCTAACCTGCATAATGATTCAAGGAGTAAACAATCCGAATCCGGGAATATCTTTTTTTTATAACTCAGTCCAAATATTTTAATCAAATATATTCACTTATGAATTATTTTACAAATCACTTTTGCCAAAGCTACCTTTTCCAAACGGTGTGCTGCTATATTATTAAAGAACTCAACTAAGTCATGTAGGTACTTAATATACCCAGATATACCACCACGTAGAACCCATCGAGAAGAATCCTGTAATTATTAGACTCGGGACAATGTCAAAGAGGCTACCTACTGGATTCTCGATCAACCATCCTAATTTTAACAAGTGAGTGCTGAATGATAGAAACCAGTATAAAAGTACATTAAAAGTTTAAGATTTCATAAAGACTAACAACAAAACACACAGCATGATATGAAGTGACAAGATCTTTCCTAAAAACTTCGACTAACTCTCTGTTTATAAGTGGACAAAAACCGTAAGGCACGTAACCATGAGACCATTAAAAGTCTATTGTTCCATTGCATGTGATAAGATGTCCTAAGTTATGTATGCTTTGACGAATTACCTGAAACAGAAATATAGATACAAACGTACTTTTACCAATGTGCCCAGGCGACAGTATGGAAAATGTGAGAGCGTAAAATGCAAATGAGAAAACGAGAAACCATAAGACCACAAAAAGTATAATGCAATTACCCCCGTGCTTTTACAATTCATCATCTTTCTCAATGTTTATTCAAAGCAATTTAAATGTGAATACTAAAGGTAAAAAAATACTTTCTACTATTGAAATTTAGAAGAGTTATGAAAACAAACATTTTATTACAAGACGTCCCATGAATCAAATAGAAAGAAACCATTGAATATATTAAACCGTAATTGTTAAAATAAAATTGAGATTATATTTTAAATTAGAGCAGAACAGATATCATTGACCTTCACTATGAGTTTAGGACATATGCCCTATCGAAGAATAGTTTTGGAGAAGTTGGAAGAAAAGAAGGAGATGTGAAAGATAAGTGTATTGCTTAAATATTTTAATGGAAGCAGTTTCTTTAAATTTTATTTCATTCGGCTATTTCACTACCAGGGTTGGTGACTCCAATGGAAGAAAAAATCATAAAAATTATCATATTAGCTCCATTGTACAATAAAGCCATTTAATTTCGGAATATAAGAACCCAAACTTTGTGGCACACAAAATGGAAAATATTTTCCCCTCCCATCCCCGTTTCCTTATTTGCTACGATATATATTGGAAGTTTGCGACGAACTAAGGCATGTATTTAAGCACTTTGTGTTCTTTCCCGAAATGTAAGACAGCTCTTTTACGGAGTAATATTTTTCGCTATGGTTCCATTATTATATCTACCGCCAAATTATTGATGAAATGGGCTAGGCATGGTAGGCTTTGATCGTATCTAAAGACCAATTAAAATGAATTGTGTTTAACCTACCTTTTTTCCCCTACAATATATGTCTCGTCGTTTGACTCCTCACTCAAGGTGCCAGCGATTTTCTGCAATCACCTTATTTGTGATCTTGAGTCCTATTGCTTGATTTAAGGTGCATTCATCGAAAGTTTTCTCCTCAAGTTAACCCGATCATTTAGAATAGTTATTAATTCTTATGGTAACTTTTTTTGAGGATTTAAGTGATCAGAGTTCAATTCAGATTTCATGGATTTATGTGAAATTATGCCTCTAAATACATATTGTTCTTGTGTCCTTTATTACATTTTAGTCGTTGCCTTATCATTAAACATTAACAATCTAATACGAATGTTTTACGCGCATCCTATTTAGAATATATTTTATTTGCACACGGCCCACAATTGCATACTACATGATATAACACTATTACAATGAATAAATAGAGGTAACACGAAATTCGACGCACTTAGTGTGTTTCACGAGCTTCAAGAGCTTTTCTTTCCTTAACTTGGATCGATATAATGCATTCGTATTTATATTCTTTAGCCATGCATCATTTAAGGTTAACGGAAGCCTATCAGTTAATTATTAATAATTATCTAAAAGTATTAGTAATCGTATAATCAATTAAAACTATTAGTAAGACATATATAGTTATTTTAGGTGTTTATATGGGCGAGAGTGACTCCAAAATTAAATCTGATTTAAAATAATACTGAGGAATACAACATGTACACGACGGTTTCATATTATTGTCCTAATTCATCAGTCATTTAAAACCCTGGGTGTAAAATTGCCTAAGAGCATTATGTAGACCTAATTGAACGGATAACGCTTAAAAATATTATTATGTGAATTTTAATTAAATGTGAACGTTTTATTGCTTTTTAATTAGTGTACCAAATACTTTCAGCTCTCGATAGTCCATCAAAGGTTTTTCTTCGATTCGTTAAATTTCAAGGAGCGTAGCACACCAAAAAGTCTCCATCACTTAAAAACAACCCGGCGCAATGTGCCCTTAATTACATCTGTGGCCCAATTAAAACCTTAGCCTCTAATTTCTACAAACAATTAGCCCAAATTAATGCTCCGAGACAACAGAGATTTTATTGCCACAGGCGAAAAGCCCAGCTTTAATATATACGGAACAAAATTAAAAAAGCTGACATGAAAACAATATAATTCTTCAAAAATTTTCATTTATATGAAGAAAAATAAAAAAAAAACACTTTAAATGGAAAGAAAAAAGCGTATTTTAGAAATAATAACAGTGATCATAACGCTCAATGATGAACTGGGTTTCCCAAGTAATGATTACAGTTGAGTTACGCTCATCTCTGCGATGAAAAACTTAACAAGGTATTGCTGTTCTACCACTCTAATCATATTTCATTTGGAGTTGGCATTTTTCCGACGCCATCAATAAACGTCATTCAGCTATGTTATTTCAAGAAACGTGGAAATTAAAATCTGATTTACTAAGGATTATCGCATTTTGGAAATAAGTAATCCGTGGTTTTCCGTGTGCTACAAAAAGTGGTATAATAGTTAACGCCGTTGATTTGATAGAACAATGGTTTTAATCAGATTTATCAAGGTGTCAAAAACGTATGTAAATATCAGTACACGGAAGCAAACTGCTTCTTGATGCCTCACTGAGCAATTAAGAGACAACCATCTTGCGTCTGCGTTGGTACCGATCTCGAGTTGAAGTTAAGATCTCTGGAGAATGTTTCAACAATGAATTTCATTCGAAGCCCACGAAAGGTACGCGGTTTTAAGCTAACATACCACGCTTCAAATGAATGGACAATATAAACACACACTGGATATGGGGGAGAAGGGAGTGGTTGAAGCCGGAGAGAAATTCTGGGGGAGAACTAAGACCTTTCTTAACAAGAGCGTCAATTATTTGTACATATTATCCTCTACAGGCTCCTCATTGTGAGGAAAGGTCGTAGGTTAACCTTTATACAATAGACCTTACCTCATTCGTTCCTCAAACAAAATGTTCATTTCAACGTTTCTTAAAGCTTTCTTGCCCGGCGAAAACCTTTAGCTCCGCCATAACCTTAGCAGTGAAATGGCTAAAATTCGAAATGGACTTGGTCTGCCAATCTATGTCATTAAATGGCATGGTGAGGGAATTCAAACTCGCGATATTTAGAGTTACATCACCGGATTTCAAGCATATTCGAACGAGGAGACTAAAGATAAGGCTAGGACCAGTTAAGGGAAGGCTATTAGTTATTCATTATCATGAATAACAGATTGAATTTTCAGAATATGGAGATCCTTATTTTTAAGTATAAAATCATTCTAACAGCAATTAAATCCATTACTTTTTCAAAGTTTACGTGATCAGTCATTGTTCAGTACTTATTTTCTCTTTAATGAGCTAGTAAAACCACGACGGGGCACCTTAAGTGGTAGATGGAGGTTTAAGTTGACAATTATCTATATAATTCCGTCATTCATTTTTGCTGCATTTTTAAACATTACATATACGCTATGAGAAAGAAGCGATAGTTTTATTGCAATGTAAAAATGCTAATTCCAAATTAAATGGAAATGAGGATTTACAATCTAATATTTTTCACAGCAGTCAGAGCAAATAACAGCATATATTTCTCATTTGAAGAAAAGCGCTATTTTAGTTCTTCATTAGCAGAAGGCACGAAATGGATGAAGAACCCTTAAGGAAATGTTAACGAAAGTTCCTTATCATCTGTTCAGTAATATATCGCAGTTTAACAATGAATAAACGTAGCCTGTATACGTATTGTAATTTATGGTAATTATGTGTGTGTTACATGGCGGCACGCATTGGAAATAAAAAATATAAAACATAGTTAAGAAAAACGAGCCATCATTCCGAAAATTCACATTCAATAAGTTTTGACATACGTAAAATTATGTCCTTATTTTAGTATTAAAAAGATAATATAATTACTCAAACATATTTTTAGCATATTTAGTGGCCTTACTCCCGCCAAAAGCAACATGACACCGGGTTATGTTTTAAAACTATTGTAGTTGCCACAGCACTTCAGTAGAACACACCTATCAGTCAAAAGTTAGAATGACTAAGATTGATATCATATTTATTAATGAATCTTTTTCAGCAAAATTCACGAGGGTTCACCAAAAAAAGATCAGATACAGAATGTAATTGAGAATGAATTATTTATTTACTCCTCAGGACGCTAGTCATTACTAAATTTTATTTTCTGCGTCGCAACACCGCCCAGGCATTTGTTAATAATTGAGATTAGGTCAATTAAAGACTTCAAAGATTGCATCACGATAATAAGAGAGCGTGAAAAGCTAATCGTCTGAAGGTAATCGGATTAAATAACATATTAAGCAAGAAAGATTCGCTATGCATATTTTATTTCGAGTAACCTGGATGGCTAAGATAAATTCCCCCCCCCCCCGAAAATAGTGCCCTGATGGTGTGACAGCCGCAATGACGAAAGAGAGAGTATGCAAAGACTCGCAGACAGTGAAAAGGAATGTAATATACTTCAACGAAAGGGCCACAGTTACTTTAAACCCTAAGCCTTTGAATAAGTTGACAATTTTTATCAAGTGTCTTTCTCTTAATTTCCACCGTGGCTTTCAACTCTCTTTCATAAAATTTTTATTTATCCTTATCATCTCGGCCCTCATCCCACATTATGTTCAATCATCCCCTCCAAACGTCGCCTTTGACTTCAAAGATGCAGAATTTCCAGGCGGGACCCGAGTATTTTTCCCACAAAAGGACGTGGCGTTCCCTTCAAGTTGACTTAAAAAATTAACGTTGCGAGTGTGCCTGGAAAGGGCGGAAAGGATTCGTCGTCTATGAGTCAGAAGGACCCTGAATGTTTAGAGTGAAATTCAAACGGCACAAAAAGAGCCTTCCTCTCGTCAAATATAAGTTTAGGAAAGCGACGTCCTCTTGATAAGGTTTTTTTTTTCTACCTTTTATGCACATATTTCCATTACAGTCAAAAGAATGCTGGAAAGTACGTTTCCTCTACCACATGAAAATAAACACTTCAGTTATGGGATGAGTAGCAGGGCACTCTTGAAGCATTTTTCAAATTGTATGATCTTCCTGCGATAAAAGGGCTCTAAATATGTAAATGCATTAGACACGCGGGGATTTTCGTAAGAAAGACTGGGGATGAGTCAATTTGAAGAACAGTACTTTCATCCTCTTCACTCTTTTAGAAAATGCAATAAATGTATCGTGGTTATTGCAATCATGCAGAGTAAGAGCTTAAAAAATAAACAAAGTACACAAAAGGAATATATTAGTTGACATTCTTATGGGAATGAGATGGTCCATTGAATCCAGTTTGACTTTCCATCACCCAACCCTCGGACAAGGGTTGAATGATAACTTGGCAGGGGCCTCACTTCATCCATAAAGAGAAATCCTCCCTTGAATTGCAAAGACGTTTTATTTAACTCTCAAATATTTTTATTTCATACACGTCTATCTCTAAAATCTCCCGAATACATTATACAAGATTTTCTGTCAAAATGCCTTTAAAAATGTTCATCTGAGTGAGGGAAATATAGAAAATACTCATATGCCAACTGTGAGAGCCAAAGTGCAATAGTAACTATGGACATCAGGGGAAGAATTCCATCAGGTAAAAAAAGTATTTACCAAGATGAGAGGTATAAAGACAAATACTCCAGGACAAGACGAAAAAATAGGTTAGCAAAGACTTTGATACATGAGGTAGAGAATTGCATGGTTCCAAATTAGGTATTTACTGAGAGAAGGTATGATAGGTGGGTTTAGAGAAGAATGAATATAATGGACTTAACAGAAAGGAAAGCAAACGATGCTAACATGCACGGGATCGACAGGGAGAAAGGTGGAAGAATTCAGGCGGAGAGGAGATGGAGGAGATATCATTTATCATACAACTTCAAAGTACATTATCGTGACGTCACACTCCCGGTATTTCCTTTTTCCCTCATTTCGCACTACCTAATTTCTCCCTTTGTTCGGAGAGCCTTTACATAAAATAGTAACTCGTACCTACCTGACTCTTTTTCGTTTTTTCAATAAATACTGGTACTGGTATATATATTTTTCCCTTGCACCACTGGGAAAAAGGTCCTTATCAAATTTCTACAACCGTTTTTCACATTAAATAAAACTGGATCACGGATTCGTTTAGCATTTTATCATTGGTTCAAAACCTTATTAGATGAATATTATAAATTGGATGTTAGAATCATGGACTCCCTTAACGCAGTTCCCTTTCATTGCAAGCAAATTCGCAAAAGATTGATTTAATGTTGTTTCAGGTAGCTAACTTCCTTTTACTAATTTAATACACACCGACCTATTCTCGCTTAATTCTAATGGATGAATTTAAATTTTAACTAATACGAAAATCTACGATAACAAGTCAAGCCTATCATTGAGCAGTCAAATAGTGGATATGAACGAACACAAACACAAGATCTGTAATTTTACTTTAGATTTTAACCTGGCTCAAAAAGTTCAAGTGAAAATCAGTTTCAACAATGCAACAAATTTAGAACTTTGATAATAAAAGCTCGATTTTAAAAATTTTATTAGAGTATTAAAGTGTAAAATAAACCATTAAGTATCCATAAAAATGTCCAGCACGAGAAAGGGGGTAAATGGACTCCACGAAAAGCGCAGATGTAATAGCCGCTGACATTCATGCTATAAATGTGCGTAGGTAACATAAACAATGAAAAAGTTATGACCAATTAAACAAGGAGCTATAATGAACGAAATGATGAGAGAATAAATACAAGCTATGATTGGCACAAAACAGGTTACATTCGTTTATATACTCAGTTTAATGCCACTAAGTAAACGAAACTTAGCATAGGATGCATACGGAGGCTAGTGAGACTCAGTAATCTATTCGATTTACCAACTTGAACATCCAGTTTTAATAAGAGCAATATATATGGCATTAATCACCACCCTTAATGAGGTGCACAGTGAATATGTCATTAAATCAACAAGATACTGAGTTTTAATAGACATTTTGAGAAAATATAGCTTCATGAATGCAGACGATTATCAGCAATCATCGTTAAGACATAGGTCCGTTAGTGCAGAAAAATTTCCTGTCGTGCAAACTGTTTTTCGTTTCCGTTCAAACTACGGTCAAATATCGGAGCATGATCGTATTTGGCGGAAGAGGTTTCTTTAGCACAAAGCACTCTTAAACACTCGGAGTTGAAATCTCCTTTCCGTTTATAAACTGATTCCCACCCAAGTCATTTTAACTGAATTTTAAGTTCCTTGGTGATTTGTTTCTAACAGATTGAAGACTATTTACGACAATTGGCCTCCGTTCCTTAAATATACAATGATGGCATTCTATCCTTGCCTTCGAAAGCTGAGAATTCGTGCCCCCGGAGAATTGGCGAAGATTGAGGACGAACTTCATTTGCTAATTACTTATCGGGTATCCCGAGAGGAAAGCGATTAATTTATGGAGGTTTCTTCGATCTTAAAGATTGCACACCAATGGCTGCGTGAATCTTATATCGAGAGAGGAGAAAAT
Source organism: Calopteryx splendens (assembly GCA_002093875.1). Classification (NCBI taxonomy): domain Eukaryota; kingdom Metazoa; phylum Arthropoda; class Insecta; order Odonata; family Calopterygidae; genus Calopteryx; species Calopteryx splendens. Next base: position 152,273 of record LYUA01001433.1, read on the forward strand.
CAGTGTATATTCTAGAATTAAATGTCTATGTTCAAAAACATAAAATTTTCCTTTATAATTATGCCATATATATATATATATATATATATATATATATATATATATA
>LYUA01001433.1:173449-184705 GCA_002093875.1 Calopteryx splendens
AATCCATTGCCACTCAGTGCACCCTGCATCCACCTTTCTTGCCTTCTTCGAATTTTTCCCAATAGCTTTCCCTCCTCTCCCACTCTGCGCAAAACCTTTTCGTTCGGTTTTCTTCCCGTCCATTTGACTCTTCCAATTCCTCTCCATAACCCCATTTCAAAAGCTTAAAACCTACGCTAGTAATCTTTCTTCTACGACTAAGTTTCCGAACCAAAGAAAAACACGCGCCATTTCAACGTTTTCACTAGAATTTTCTTAACATCTTTACTTCAGACCCCTGTCATCGACTATCTCATACTTGTAAAAGCCTCCCTACCTAATGTAATTCTTCTTTTAATATCTTTACCACATTTCCCACCTTCGTCCAAAACACAAACTTAGTAGCTTCAGTGTTATATCTGCTCACGTTTAGGCTCTCCTAATTTAATGTTTTAATTAGATCTCGAGAATCTCATTACCATTATCGTCTTCACTTTAATATTTACTGTCTCCAGAACCACATTACCTTCGTATTCTTCTTGTTAATTTTCAAGTCATATCTATCAAACTGGCTTTGTAGTTTCATCACCAATGACAACAACCCCTTGGCCAATTGTTTAACTAAAGATGAATCCCCCTCAAATATTACTGACTTGATCAATTTCCCGCCTACTTTAATTCATACCTCTAACCCCCATGCTCTCCATGCATCATATCGACCTATCCATAATGCCTCCCTTACCACTTCCTTCCCGTATATGTTAAAAATCACGGGTGGTAACGGACAACCCTGCGTTACCCCCGGTCTATTACTGCCCACCCTGTTTTTCTATCCGCTACACTCACTTCTGCAGTATAAGACATGAAAGTAAAGGTTTAGGATTAGTCACCTATACCTCCACTTTACTCCTTAGGATTCCTATCCTATCCATATTAGGATATCCTATACCTCCACTTTACACTTATCATCTGCATTACCTACTTGAGATCTCATTACAGCTATCGCATCACGTCTAACTCAACCACTCCTAAACCCATTCAGATCCTCAACTAAATAACCGTTTCCCTTCTTCTCCATCCTATTATTAATGAGTACTTCCATTGCTGTGTCTTAAACTAAAATAATAGTCCTATTTACCTCACATACTGCTGCTATTCGTTTCTTTGGTTTGGGAATTGATGCTGAACAATGTGTTCTGGCCACATTCCACCCTCTTAAATGCTGCAAACGACCCCATAAAAACTTTTTCTTTCCCGAATCTTTTCCGCTTTCCCGAACTCTATAGTAATTATACAGATATAGTATTTACTCCATCAGCTTTTTTTTCGGTTTCATAGTCTTTAAAGCCTTAATTCTCATTTTTAACATATTTAAATTAAACATTCCGAATTACTGGGTAAAAATTAACCAAATAACTCAAATAAATGAGTTTATGTGTTCCGATAATTTTCAAGCTCGTTTCCTTAAAATTATAATATATTATTATTGAATACAGTCTGCAGATATTGCATCCAACCTGAAACCGTTGGAATTCGTGTTACATCTCTTCACAGATTTATATTTGCTCAACATCTTCATAAGATCCAACAGAGCTGGCTTATCTCTTGCCTCCATGGTAACCAATTCCGACCTTGTTTGAAGCATTGTTGCGGAGAGTCTTGGTTGCACGGAGTGGATTAAAAGTTGAAGCTTCATTATCTGTGTTGAATATTAAATCAGTGATTCTATTCAGCGATTCTATAGAATTTTTGGTCTTTGAAGGCATTCAAACGATTTCATGTGGCAAAAATGCTTTTCGCTAATTAGTCCATTGAGGGAATTTTCTTCCTCGTGAAAATAGCACACCCTCAACCCGTTGACCCCGCGCATTCTTCCAATTTTGTAGTTCTGAATGCCGCATTGTTTCCCAAAATCTCATCTCTTCATTTCTGCTTCTGATACCTGTAATCAGCGCCATTCCTTTCATTCATCCTCAATCCCTCTCCACGTGGGGAGGCAAAATTTCCCTTTTCATTCGAGATCCAGGTCGGTGGCTTGCCTCGAAATGCTGAATGTCTGAAGTCCCCTCCACCCCATTCAGTCGCCTTCCCTCGCACAGAGCGAGCAGTGGGAGCGACGAGCCAGACGATAAATTCAGAAAAGGTCTGTTCCATTAGCTTATGGATATAAAAAAGGAGGGAAGTTGATAGTCGGCTTCCTTTCTTCCGACTTTCGTTATGTCTCTCGAAAATTCGGCTCCTCCGCTCTCCCCCCCCCCNGGCCACACCACCCACTCACTCTCTCTCTCTATCTCTCTCAACGGCTGCCTTCGACAGGCATTCGGCGAGACTGGGGGATTCGAGAGAAACGGATCGCCCCCGCTTTCGCTCCTCATCCCTCTCTCTCTCTTTCTTCCTGCCCGGAGCGGGGGGAGGAATCTTTTTTTCTTTGAGACTCCACTTTCTCTCCTTCCCCGCCCCACTCACACACACACACACACATCAGCCGAAATGCCTCGTATACTCCGCGAGAAGAGCAGTGCGATATTACGATGCATCTCATACGATTCGTATGTGCTTTGGTGTATCGTGCTTTGACGTCGAGACGTCAATGAGAGTGATGTAGATGCGATTTAAATCTTGCTCTCCATATACGATGTTACTTGTACTATCGACCATATACGTAAAATATATACATATTTAGGTTGAGGCGGTACACACACTCATGTACATTCAGTTAGCACGGTAGGTTTTAGGAAGGTAGTATTTGACCTACGAGTACATTTCTTTGGCAAAATAAGCCATTTTAATTGCAACATTTTAGTAACGGTTTATTTTCTAGAAATCCATTTAAGATGTATTTATAATAATGACATTTACTGACTCCCTGCAAAATTTCTAATAAACGTATTTCAGAAAAAAATATTAGAAATTTATCGAAATTCAATGTAAGAAATTCATTTTCAATGTATTTTTTCAAGCGTGGAAATTTACCCTTACCTACTTAGTTTGCTGTCTACGGATCAAATTCAGGAATTTTGTGGATTCTGAAAAGTGTTACGCATTTCTGTTATTTTCTAAGAAATCTAAAGCACTATTTAGTATAGGAATAATTAACATTACACAAGGTATTCCTTTAACTTCGTACGGCTTTTACCACTCTACATGGCGTCTAAAATTCCTATTGAAATTTTCATCCCACTATCTTGCTTACGGTATGAGAATATTGAACGGCGAGGGAATGATGAATAATGATGAAAAAATGATGACGGAAGAATGATGACTCTATATTATACTGCGCCTGTCCGAAAATAAACCGAACTTAAATTTTCCCGCGCAAAGTAATGTCGGTAGAGCGGCGCCAGGTTCCACAGTGAAGAGGAATAGGTAGGAAACCTGCACGTGCCTGAATTTTCGCGCCATCGTCGTGTGAACCAGTCGCTGAGTGGTATCCATTCTTTATGCTAAGTGGCTGTTGTATTTTCAGCATGGTCGAGGTAAAAGAACGCATACAGATCCTCCATCAGCTCTTGTCGGAAGCTTGATAATTCCCGAACCGAAAGGATTAACATGATTCTGATAGTGTATGGAGACGATGCTGTGGGGGAAACCCAAAGAAAGGAGTGGTTCCACCGATTCAAAAATGTCGAAGATGCGAAATTTGATAATACAAGATCGTCGTTTGACAGTACAGGAAATCACTGATGAGGTTGGGTTTAGCAAAATACTGTGCGCATGCAATTTTACGGGAACACTTTGACATGCACTGAGTGGCAGCGAAGTGTTTGTCCAAGCTGATAACTCAGGAACGGAAAAAACTCCATCTAGAAGTAGCTCAGGGCATGATGGACACGGCCAACAACGATCATCAGTTTCTCAATACCGTGATAACTGGAGATGAGTTATGGTCCTCGGGTGTCACCCAATTTGAGAGCAGAGAGGAGATATTGCAGAACGCGATGGCAGAGAAAAAGTTTGTTCCATATGATCCCTTTCAGAAGCGTTTCCAGCAGTGGAAGATCCGTGGGCTAAGTGTGTAGAAAACACACAAGGAGTACAATTTGAAGGGGATTACGGGTCCCAACCCCGTCGATCACGCATCATTTTTTTCACGTTAACAGATCGGATTATTTTTAGACATACCTCATGTTGGTGGGATTACGAAATAAAACGTTCTTTGAAGTTTTGCTGAAGAGAGATATCGATGAAGCACCGATGGACAGACGTGTTGAGCAAAAATAAAAGGGAAACTAATTGGACAGATACAATTATCAGAATGCTTTTCTGAAGGGAGGAACTAAAGGAACCATAGCGGGTTAGAATTGCAGATGCAGGCTAAGGACGGAATACGATAAGCAGGCGAAGGGAGACGTAAGTGGAAGTGACGTCGTTGAAACTAAAAGGTTGGTAGGAAAAAGCACGGTTTGATGAGCTGATACAAATATTTCTTCGGATTGATAACTCAGTGTGATTTCCATGAATAGTCTCTCCTTGGTTGCAATGAATGGACCTACATCAACACCGGATGCTAGTTGTAATTAAGCAAATTGGAATACTGAGGATGTCGTCTAATCATGTAGATATAGTGTAAATTCGATGCCGACTATTTACAGCACAATGTTTATAAATACATATCGCCTTTTCCGGATAGGTATTCAATTTCGCCGCCAAGTTCACAATCGGGAGTTCACACCCAGAGCCCCCCACGTTGACATTTCATTCTTGCGATCCACCTCTTCCTTTCTTCCCCGTCAATCTTTCTCATCGGTCACAACGGATCCCCCCAATTACCGACTTTCTCGTCTTTGCCGCAAAGCGACGCAATGACCCTCCCCTCGTCAGCTGTCCCGCGTCCATCCCCTCCGCAATTCGGTGGAACGCCTAAAAACTGAAGGCCTTCCATTCATTGCCACCCCCCTCCGCCTCCCCCCTTTCAATCCGAAAATAAAATACTGCGCTCGCTCGGACATTTTATTGCCCTTCTGAATTTGGGCAGCTGCCAGTAGTATTTTATTCCCGTCGATGCAGTCGTATCCCTCCGGCGCCCCACTGTTTGCTGCCAGCCTCCTCAGTCGTCAATCCTGCCTCGATCTCTCCGTAGAGATTACCATGCTGAATATACTGTATCTCGCATCGCCACCAAATGCTTCCCAGCTCGGAAATTTTAATTTGGTATGTGTGTGCGGTATTTTCAAGCCCATGGAATAACTTTTTTGGAATGGACCTTTCAGCGATTCGAAGTACGTGCTATGAAATAAGAGCTGGAATAAAATGTGGCGAAATTACAACGTGCTTGTTCTATTTTCTGATGGAATTTGAAATTTCCAATGTGGATTCCATTTTACCATTATTCGGAATAAATTTAGGCAAAATATGGTCAATATTGTCTATTTACCGCAAAAAGTCATTATATTAACGGTTTACGTAGCCATGATGATTGTGGTAAAATTAACATACGTAGGTACTTCAAAAAGACAAAAATATCTTGATTACTTATGAAGAATAAATTTAATTGGATTAGAGCTCATCAGGGAAACATTTTTGAGATTCTGGACTCGAGAGCGATACTAGGTTGTTAACCTACTTTAATAAAAGGCCTAAAAAACAAAATATGCACAATCCATTCAAAAACTCAGTGCACATATTTTTTCTCGCGTTATATTTGCTCCGTAACATTGGAAAGTGTTGATATTTATTTACATGGTCGGTTTTCCAATGATAGCGAAGTCTGCTGCCAGCGGCAACAAAAACTTACGATGGGCATCACCTTGTCCCGGTGTATAACTTTAGTGAGGTGCCGAAATTTATGCTGAACCACCCCTGGGGTGCCAAAAGAGTGATAGGCCTTTGGTATAGGATTATAGTCCACCTGAATTCCACTGGGTAATGGATTTGTGGAGTTCGATATGTCAATCCTCTGCTAAGCGCCAAAATAAAAACTCTCGAGCTGCTGATCTACGTATTACGGAATACAGATTCTTATTCTCGTAGTTCATTGCCGCTTCAGGCATGAAATATTTTACAGCCAACTATCTTAAATGTGTTTGCCTTTCTTAGAAGCTTTCCTTAGCCATATGCTTAATTTGAACTGCTGGAACATTCATCTCATTCATTCTCCAAGAGCAAAAACCGGGTGAGGTTCCTTATACCGAAAGCGATTGATCGAGTACTTCTATACTTGACTAAACTAATAGGTAGCACTTCGATATCCAATAAGAGATACATGCAATATCAATGGCTGATTTTGAATGAGTAATCTAGAGTGTACATGAAACTTAGCTTTAATTTAACTAGGAATATTCGACGTTTCGGGGACATAAGAGCATGTATGTACGAATTTGACAGGGGCGAAAGAAGTATTTGGCGACAGAGGTATGGAAGGAATTAGAAAGAGAGTATACCTTTCGTTTCGTAACTTTACAACAGGTTTTTCCTGACCATGTCTACCCCGAAAGGAAACGCCATGGAGCGTATTTATACTTGTGTTTCTATGGCTACATACATTTATATTCCACATATGCTATTGTCCTGAATGTAAAGAGTGTTTATTGAGCCACATTCACTTTCATTCAATATCCTTCCTTCCTTCACCACTACTCCACTCTCACCACTCAATTTGGATTCTGAATTAAAAATAACAGTCTATTTATTTTTTAAATATTACGTGGGAACAATGGTAACTCTAAATACGAAGCCAAAAATTCCACGTTGATTGGAATACCGCAGAAAGTGCAAAGAAAACAATGTACACAAGTTGGAGTATTGACGATTAATTGATAATTGGGTTTAAGGCGAGTCAACATTTGAGCTGTTTACGGAGGTGCAAATTTTAGTTTATCAGATCTTCAGTTATGAACCACGCATTAACAAATAACTGAAGAATATAGAAGCGGAAAACTCAAAATGGAATTGGACCAAGTTACGGAAGAGTAAGAGATAATGTTCACCAGCGCAATATGCGGTTTTAAATGGTTGGAGTAAGTCTAGCATAAGAGAAACAAAGACACTTTGCAATTATCCACTTAATAAAATTTAATGTCGACTAGTTTCAATGTTACTACATCATCTTCAANGAGAAACAAAGACACTTTGCAATTCTCCACTTAATAAAATTTAATGTCGACTAGTTTCAATGTTACTACAGTGTAACTCGGTTCAAAAATGATTTTGTCACGCAAATACTTGGACTATTTTCACAGTTTAAAAAAGTTTGGCGCTGAAGTCGTTGGCATCCCTAGCGTTTTTTAATTACATGATTACTACTATAAATCGAATTCCTTTCCGATAATACGGAATCGCTATAAGAAATAAATACCACTGATGAGAAAACTACTGTATCCCAGTCGGGACTTGAAAAGTATAGGTAACTGAATTTGCCTTTTGAATATATTCGTTTAACAGAACAAGAGGCTGGCGTACGATAATAATGTCTCCATAACGAAGACTCGAAAACAAGAATTTTTCCATCTAGCTGTTGAACCCATAAACCCATAAATGCGAAAAGTGGAACTTATCTTTGCTCGTAAGACTTATGCAGTTACTTTTATGTACAATTCTGAACTGAAATAATAGTCGCACTATGCCAGGTTAGTACGTAAATAATCATTAACGTTTATGTTGTAATTTCACGAGAACATGAAAAATTTTTAATAAAAAATCATCTGCCTCGGTGAAAAACCTTGTGCAGGTGATGACTTGCGGAAAGCTTTCCGTAGGTCGTAGTTTGGTCAGAGTTTCCGCTTAGGTAAAAATCTAAATCTAATATTTGTCGATTCCCGTTCACGTCCATTTCCTGGATTCAAAGAATACACCATCGGAAAAAGTCAAAAATTGTGTAATTCACGCGGAACGTGCTTCCTTCGCTGTTTCAAACCTTTCACCCTGTGGCATCTGTAATTGTTTCCGACCATATCCCATCATCATTATGTGGACGCGTTAACATGCATTGATAACTTCCCGGTGCTATTCTTACGGCGAATAAAATATATCATGATTCAATGACTAAATTTCCTGTTTTTTTTTCTTTCAGAGTCCGCTGGAAAGGGAATTAATCTCCTTTACACATTGTGCGACATCTTACGCGTAGTCCTATTTGGCATAGCGGTTTTATCAGCAGTAAAAAAAAGAATTTTTAATCGATTCAGTTAACATAAAATTTCAATATGACACAGATCAATCGCAAATGAGAGTCCGAAAAGAAAAAAAACTTGGAAATTACGAATCTACGCTTTTTATAAAATACATAATATTTGTAGCGGAACGAATACGGTAGTAAGAAGTAGTGTGGAACATTTAAAGGCAGTCATAAAATTCTTAAGTACTGAACGATAAAACTGCTGAAGCCGGCCATGAACAATTTTTTGAGGGTTCCAATTGAATAGACCTTGATGGATGCAGTGGAAAATTTATCTTTTTAACGACTGACCCACAGGAATTCTCTCGGTTGGTAACGGTTCTCAAAGGAGCGATTTATGTGGGTGAATAAACCGTCACAACAATGGAAAGTGTGCAATGATAACTGCTACCACCGATATTTTTGCCATTTAGATTTCTACATGATTAGGTATGATTTACATAATAATGTATATTCCCTGGCTCACACAGGATTTGAACTTGGAGGGCTTAAGAAAAACGCGGAACCAATAAGAGTTTTTACCGTCGTAATTTTCAAATATTGTAAAATATGCGATATCATAATGTGCTTATTCAATTACAGTTAAAAAATACAGGATATCGTCTGAGCATATTTTTATGAATTATAAAAGAAAGTAAGGCCGTTTAGGATATTTTGCTTTTGTGTTTCGTTAGTAATATTTCAAGCTCTTCTGATAACAGATGGACAGTTCGTAGGAACATGTAGTCACCGGTAATTACGGCATTGCCGTCAGAGGTATCATATAGGTAACGAGTCGGATGAGCAGTACACAGACTGAGTTTTTTTTATGTATTTCTTGAATTTGAGCCCCCTTTAAGTAACCAAATGTGGCTGCTACCCCGTCGTACCCTTGGCACACCTACTTCCAAGTTTCCAAGCTCATTTATGCCATTGAAGTATATCATATATATCAGTATATACATACTGATCCAAGCCCAGCTACAGCTTGGAATGACTTACAAAAAAATCTTATTGAACGTCGCACTCGTCAACAAATTGTACTCAAAATGAAATTTGAGCCATTCCAGCGTCTGACGCATTACCTCACGCGACCGAAAAACACTTGAACTCACGCATTTAACGACGTTTTTCATAAGTATTTCATTTACTGAGGAAATATGAAAACACACTTTTTCTTGTTGACTTCAATTATGCGATTAAACTTAATAAATTAGAATGGAAATTTTTATTTGATTAAAAAACCTCGATCTTTCCAAATTCTTCACCTAATTCATTAAACAAATCATTGCAGCGTAATTCATCACCCCTTTCACCACTGCCATAGATCCCTTATCACTAACCTCCAACTAAGAAGTCCTTGCTATCGGTAGACTGTGCGTTTGAGAAACGCGGGTGTTATTACTTTTTACGCCCGAAGTATTTGACGATCTGGGTTTATTTTTCACCCAAGTTAAAACGTCCCGGGTCTTTGACGGTAAACATTTTTGATTCCCTGAGTAAGACCCTTTAGAATAAAGAGAAATTTTGTCTAATGAGATGAATGCATGTAAATCTATACGAAAACAAATAGCAACCCTGGTATAAGAAGGATTACAAAAGGATAAACAAAAGATTAGAGTCACATATGTATACCTCGTAGGAATCGAAAAACTTAAAATTAACAGCGCAAACGTGAATAATAGCAGTCCACAGTCACCATGCAAAAATTAAGAAAAGTGAAAAAGTTATATGTACTTCTTTAAATTGTATATACCTGTGTAATTATTAAAACAATAGCAGGTAAACGCAGGATAACTACAAGTAGATTAGCTTGCACCATTGACGTTAGGAGATAAATTAGGGAAAGGTAAAAAGGAAACAAAGGAATATAGGTGAAACTGATGACTCCCCTAATTTACACGATACTGAATGTAATTATAGCAAGACTAGGGAAATCAGGTGAGAATTCCATAGAGGTCTGCAAAATGTTTCCATATGCATTCCCGTTTATCAAGGTAAACTAGCTAGAGTAATTTAATGGTCATTAATGAAAAATACTACTCACAAAGTTGCATTCCATACAGCAATGAGCAATAAGAAAGAGTACAATAAGAATTATGGAAATAACACATTAACATTATCAAAACATTTATGTATATGCATTTCATTGACATTACCATTTTTGTACAGGTGAATAACACATCTGAATCCTATCTTAGGGATAAGGCAGTTGATTTTTATTTTTAAAGAAAAACTTATTGTGATGGGATTTAGGGAGCATTAATAAGATCAAGGATGATGCAGGTTCAAGTAGGAAAGCGCCAAATACCCAAAGGATTGAGAGTTGACTATTAATCCACCTAGGGATTACAATCTGGAAAAAGGGCCAAAATTGTGGGATGAGCTCAGGGTAATTTCCTCAACGCTCCTGCTGTTTGAGGCATATTTAAGGAGCTAATACTTCCCTTCCCCCTTTTGCTTCCCTCGTTTCTCGAATTTAATCCACAGTCAAAAATTAATTTCAGAGCAAATGCACAGAGTTCTGCTTCGGAATTTTTACGTACCTAAATAGGAAAATCCCGAAAGATTGGGAGCATGACCGCTCCCTCACCACCCGATATTTAATAAGTTCCTTTCTCGTCTGGGGTAATTCTAGAGTAATCGCACGCCATGAAAAACAATCAGTGCCGAGGAAAACTCAGAAATGAATTCCTTCATCAGCGGGCTAACATTGTTCGCAAATGTTTTTATAGCATATATAACGTTCCCGTTTCTACCTCGCTTCTCCCAATACGGATGTCGTCCTGCGTGCGGACCAAGTTTTTATTAATCGAATTTTAATTTGATAAAAATCCCTTCTCCCACGACTGACGCGCCGTGAGTGATTGTGCTCTCTGCGATCACAGTCTCACGCTTCCAAATGCCCCGCCGCATCCCTCCCTCGTCAAATGTTTTCCCCACATTAAAGAAAGATCCCTTTAATTTATTCTCCATACGAGTCGCCCAAAAGTCGCTTCCATCGGCTGGATCAATTTCCAAACCCGTAGCGAGAGTTTTTTCGATTCGGTGTGGTCTCTTGAGTCTCACCCGCCCGGAGACATTTTCAGTACCCCGATATTCTCGTTTTTACCCCATTTTGGGTAATGAACCCCGGAAGTACAACCACCAAAAGATAGCCAACCGAGGCGGGCCGGAGGCCTCTT
>LYUA01001434.1:44062-56657 GCA_002093875.1 Calopteryx splendens
CTCACCCCGCGCAACCCCCCCAACCCTCGTTCTCCCCCCACCCTTCGTTCACCCCCGCCTTCGTTCCTCGGCCGTCGCGGAGACTCCGCCCCTTCGGCAAGCGTCGTCGAAGCGAAAAAAGGGGGGGCGTCTGAGCGACCCGGCCCCGCTCTCACCCCTCATCCCCTGGCTCCGTTAACGCCGTGCCAAAACTCCCTTTCCCCACCCCACCTCCCTCGGGCTCAACCTCCCTCCCTCCCGCTCTCCCCCTCCTTCACCCCTCCGCACCCTCCCCCGAATAGCCACCCCCCACCCCCGCGCCGACCCAAGCGAAGAGAGGGGAGGCTTTCTCCACGCGTAACGGCGAGGAGAGCCGAATAGGAAGGGGCTCGGACGCCTTGCTGCTTCCGCGTCTTCAGGATGCAATGGCCACCATTGGATTCTTATGGATTGGCATTCTTTTATCCCTTTCTCTCTATTCTCTATGTTCTATTTTTGCGTTCCGGGAACGCGATGTGGGGAGACATTTCTGCATTTAAGTTTTCTAAATACTGGCCATCATTACGGCAAGATGGCTGAAGAGCGTTATAGGGTTCAAGGACAGGAAAATGTTTTGTATTAGCGCATTGATTAGCAGCGTGGAGTGGATAATTTTGGAATATTTGGATACTTATTGCGAGTCCAAGAAAAAATAATGCTATGTCTGATAAAGGAAGAGAAGTTGAACCAGGAAATTAAAAGGAAGTAAGAAATGTGATCCGAGGATATTGAGCATTGCTTAAAGCCTCGACTCAGGACTCAACACTTTACCTCTTTGCATTTTGCCAGTGCTTGAATTATGGGCTACAAGCTAAGATGTGTGGTAGTAGGTTATTTCAAACCACTAATTAAAAACTCACAATGAATAGTACAAATTCGTGAGGACAGTTGGAAATTATCATATGGATTGGATTTTATCAGCAGCCTTTCATCCAGTAGCAATTTTGAATATATGCCTTTAGTAGGCACTTAATTTATGTGGAGTGAACTATACTTAGGGGATATAATACAATGACAGTCGTAATAAAATAATTTCTATGAAGACCCATTATAATATTGACGGCTTTTATGAAAAAAGTCTGCTCTGATCGAAAGCAGAAACAAAGCTATTAGGTATAGATTTTCTCACACTACAAACTCTCTGATCCTCTGTTCAAGCCAAGTTAGAATCAACCGTTGTGTATTATTGTTCGTAATATGACATTCTTAAAAATATTTAGACAAAATATCCTTCGTATACATAAACAAAAATATTTATCTTGTATATTTATCTTGTATATTACACGCTGAATGTGATCGTCTCCCAATTTCTTATAAAATTCTTCTCACACAGTCAGATTTATCATAAAACCTATGTATTTAAAAATCTAATACCTGTTCGAAGCGTTTGATCTGATTCGGAAATTTAACTGGCCCCGTAGTGATGCCAGGTACTAGTAGCGTAATATTATTTATGAGGCCTCACAAGAAAAGAGTTATCAAGTTCTTTGATTTTTAGTACCGCATTTCCTCAGTAGGTATCTTTATATTAATTCTAAATTAAGTATCTGTATAATTGTCCTTTGTATATCCTGTTGGTATAGGTATGCTTCCTTTAAGAATGTCCTTACTATTGAGTTATCATAGAATTTACAGTTATTCTATGCATTTATTTTGATAAACACAACACGTATTTAAACGAGGGCACGGGTGTTTTCCAATAATGTTTGGTACTCCTTTTCTTCATTCCACTACGGATGCCAAGTGTACCAGTCCAAAATTTCTGCCCTGACTCTTTTCAACGTATCCCTAAATTTGGATTACAAATAGGTAGATATACAGGTGCGTCCTCGCGAAATAGGTTAGGTATTCCTAAGGTTCCCCATTGATGATATTTATTTTAAAAGAAAAATTCCACTGGTGACTCCAATTTGACTTCAACTGTTAAAAAGCAAATAAATATATGTAGATACTTTGTGTTTGATTAGCTATGAATTTTTAATTACTATAATTTTACATTTACTTATTATAAAATTTTCTTATTTCGCGTAATTTGCTTCGAGTTATATCTAGAGAATGTTTGCTTCTAGATTCAGTTTACGTTATTTTTTTAGAACAGAAAATTAAAATACCTAAGATTTAATACTAATTCCAGCCATTGCCGTAGCGTAATGTGATATTGCAAAACATCATGTTGGATCCTCTCTTCATCCCAACTCAGAATTCATACTGACTTTTTGGCAATGAATGCTAGCTTTGTAATTTTCTATTTTGCGATGTAATTCCTATATTCTATGTTCTATATTCTATTCAGTATATTATATTGAAGAAAGAAATTAAGGTTTATTGATATTTTATTACATTAAAAGAATAAATATTTATAACATATTTATAATAACCCTTTGAGGCCTTAAATTCCTATTTAAACATTAAAAATGTTTGGATTTCAAATTTTTCGTGCGACTATAAACAGAAAAATATAACTGAACCTATAATGCAATAAAAAATTGATAATCACACAGGCAAAGAAATACCTAATATGAGGAAATATTTCAGTGGCAATTGATACAAAAATTGGAATTAAATATCTTGTCCTGATATCAATTTGGATAAAAACAATAAGACTAAAAAATTAAAGGGAAAAAATTATTTTAAATATAAAGAAAAATAAAGACTAATAATACATAAAAACCAAATTTCATTTTAACATTAATATCATTTCTGTAACTCATATAAATTGGTTGCTGGTCATGTACTATTAAATACCTACCTGCTAATACCTACAAATACCTACCTAGTAGGTACATGCCTAAGGGTACAGATAAATTCTTCAACTGACGGTGTTCTCTTCAATATATGTATAATACTTGTCAAAGAATAGGTATTTATTACAACTGTAAAATTCCACAATTTTCAGGTTCATGCTTTTATACCCTTTTCTTAATTGCAAACTGTAAAAATACGAGTACAGATATTTGTCGACTCTCTGGTGTTCATTATTGAAATTGTGACCAAGAAAGGAAATATCTCTTTTCATGAAATCGAGGAAAGAAATGGACCCATACCTATGTGTGTTGTGACCTGTAGCTGATTTTAAATATGATTCAATTTTGTCTAATTTTCTGTCATTGGGAAACGATTGATATGTTTAAAATTTCTTTAATGCTTTTTCCGTATCGTCCAGTTTTATGTTAATCCTCCATAAATGGCTGTAGGAGTTTGATTATGGGCATTATATGATTGAGGTCAATCCCTAATAGGGTCAGTGTCAAGATAAAAGTTTACGAACTAGGCACTTGCTTAAAATAACCAGTTAGGTTTTTTAATATGCTCTGTGAGCTTTTGTTAAAAACTTAGAAGCTTTGGAAAAAGCATAATAAATCGGTTTATATTTTATTGTTTAGTATTTTTTCCTTTGTAAGTTTTTAAGGTGAATGTAATATCTTTTAGCTTAGACAAATAGCACCATCTCAATCTTCATAACTAAATCAAGTCAATCGAATTTTTAAATATCACTAAAACCCCTCTTAAAAAGATTTTGTTTCGCATGAATTTTTGCCCATAATTTATCTAAAATATTTAAAGCTTACTAAATGGTGGTAACACTATGTTTAAACAATAACTACTCTAGAACATAATTTGGTTAGGTCATGACAGTTACGGAAGAACCTTCCACCTAGTGGATGACCTAGACTTCAACCAATTAGAATGCCTAGTTCACGAATATCATTGTTTTATCCTCATCATGAAGAGTCATCTCAGATTTGGATGCAATCTTTTAATAGACTCTCCAATTATATCCTTTTCAATGCCCTCTGTATGACATAAGTTTCACGTCCCTCATTTACTTGGTATCATCGTACCATTCATCTTATTCGTAGGTATGATTATACTAAATTTATATTCTACTTCAAGGGAAGATTTTACTTCATTTGTTAAGGTCTGTCTGCCATTTCTAACCTTCGTCAGAGGCAGCTGAAATTTGAGTGTTTTTTTGTCCAAATGAAAGTTTGTCTTCAACGCCAATAATTGAGCATCTCTTAGATAATATTTTAGAAGGTTTGTGGGTATGTAGGGCCCCTGTTGCACTGGAGGAATGGTTGAGAAACATTTATAAATATCTTTATAAATTCTCTTTCTAATGTATTATCCATTCCTCCTCTTTGAAAAGTCAACACAGTATGATATCTCTTTCCTTGGTAAGTTATAACTGAAAGCGATAAGGCTATTAATTATTATACCTTGAAACGTTTTTGTCATTAAAACCTGTATTTCAGGCATTAGGTGTAGGGGACCAAAAATAGAATCCCTTAAATACCTAGCTAGATATCTCTGCATATCGCGAAGTCAGAAAATAAATCATTGTCAGTATTCAAATCATTTCAGAAAATAAGAAACGTATCTTTTTACGACTCTCTGAGTATTGAATTCTTCATTTTATTATTTAATTTCCTATTATAAAATGTAAAGTGCTGGGTATATTCTTTGATCCGGATCGCATTTGGTTTTTCATACGTAAAAGTAAATCTTAATTATCCATTTCAAAGCGATTACTATACTCTTACAAGGAATTCGGAAACATTAGTTCCACCTAAAAAAAAGGCTACGCACCTGGTTAGGTATAAAGTGAAGTTTGTGGCAGATGAGGCTCAAAGACATGCATTCCATACAAGACGCTCTATACATTAGCCGCCATAATTTGGAAAAAAGCTTCTAATGGTAGAAATATTGTTTACCCTAATTGGAAGACATTGGCAATAGGTAACACAAATGGTGAAATTTCCCGTGAACTTCTTTGGGGAAAAAACTTCGCCCTAATAGGTATGCATGCCTAAAAATACGTATAATTACCAATTATACCAACATAAGATGAGATATTAGTAATTTATGTTGTTACTACGAAAGGAGCTTCAATTATATGGTTCTGGGGCTTAAAAATTTAGAATATTGAAGGGGAAACTTCAAAGTTGTTTTAATTCTATTTACAAAGGGGAGTGGTAGCCCAGAAGGTATGACATTCCATTGACAGACTAGAGGGGCCTGGTTCACATCCGTGTGGCACCTCTGGAGAATTTTATCTCCAATGAAGTTGTGTGATTTTGGATTGACAGATATTGGGAAACCTCTGGCGTCACAGGAAAAGGAAATTCCACACTATTCCCCAGATGCCTCAGTATCACACGCCATGGGGCTTAAAATTAGTACGAGACTAGTTCCACCCAAACCTTTCCAACCACCCTTAGTTCGATCGCGGTAATTTTGTGGCATTAGTTGCGAAATAAAAGTAGTTACTTTGGATTGATTTACTACAGGACATGGAGCAGGATTTTCGGACGCCAATTATACGGTGAATTGGAATAGGATGTTTACTACGCATAATTCGTTTTTTGTAGACCGTTTGCAAGGAAGATAAATGTGATGCCCTCTCTATGGTAAACCTCCTTTCCATAATGACCTTTTACCTATTGAATTTCAAAACAAGTCCTGGTTTCCGTGGCTTAGTTCTGTTTGCTGCAAAATATTGTGAATAAAGCACACACAGCGCACCTCACGCGTTGCCTCTTAAGCCGGTTTGTTTCTTAGCGGAGTTTGTGAAAACTCGCCACGTTTTTCCCAATAATAGGTATGTACCTACAACCTGCGGCTATATAATAAGGAGCGGTCTGTAAAAAGGCAGCACAACAGGTGTCCCTCACTGAGCACACTGAATAACGAACACACTTTCAGTGATAACACCTTCCCGTTGTCCAGCGAGTGGTAATCAAGTTTATCTGCTCTCGGATTTTTTTCGGAGGCGGTCCACACAATGGCAACCGGTTGGTTCCTTGTGCTTTGGGAGATCGTTGGCGATCGTTCGAACAACTGGCTCAACGCCGCGGATCGGATCATCCAGGAACCGGATTTAATTGCGGGCGCAAAGTGCGTCCCATTCTTCTCCTTCAATGTTTCCGCCGCACGCCGGGAAAAAAAATCCCCGACACGATGTGAATCTGCGGCCACTCCACGGCCTCGAGGAACACGGGGGCACCACGCGCGGGACACGTTTCAGGCCGCCACACTTACCGCTCCCCACTCGCGGCATTGGAACAAACCTGTTCCCCGGCTATTTTTTCCTCGATTTGTTGCGCATGACGATTTCTCGTAGGATTTTTTTCACTCTGCGGCTTGCATGCCACACTGCGATATTGCCATCGCCGAATATCTCGTAGTCTCCTTTGCAAGTTACGTAGTCTATGATATACCTAACCAGCGTGGTGCCTTCAATTTTGTGGCAGAGAGAAATTAGTGCTGGTCTATGATGATGAATACAGTCTATATAAGGGTTAGCGGGTAGTAATAGTTAATCTTCCAATAAGTGGAAGCCGCTACGAAAAATGGTGAAACGATATTTTTAGAAAATTCTACTATTCCGAACCAGTGTCTGTATCGTAAGAAAGCTCTGGCTAAATATGGACAACGCTAACATATAAATGGTCTTTCATTTTTAATTTGAGAGAATGTAATGGCATAAAGATAATTAAAATGCCCTTAAGGAAAAAAATATAATTATATGTCACGAAGATTACAAGTTAGATGTTGGTTAATCAGGATATAATAGCAAAGAATATTCTTAAATGAAGAATAGTTATTCCGAAAACAGGTTGATACTAATCATTAGATAGAGCACTCAATGATCTTGGAATTGAATTAGTCATTGACAAAATGGTCAAAGGTTTTCTAAAGCTCTTGGAATATAACTAATAAAAGAAATGCCCTGAAAAAGTTTGAAGGGATAGAAAATATTAGAAAAATTTTCGTTGAAAGTCTAGCCCATTGCTTTGCTAATTAATACGGTGCTTATTAAAAATTGCTGTTGGTTTTTATATCTACATTACTGATAAATAGGAAGAAACAAATTATCATTATTTATTTTGGAAGATTTTGGGAGTACGGCAAACTTATTTTTACCTAAGGGTAGGTAGTTATTCCTTTTCTGCTTTATTATAATCATGTACCTACCTATTAGAGATACATAAAGGCTATTTTACTGTTAGCGATCAAAGTTTCATCATTTCATTAATTGTATGCCACAGAGCATTTGTGGTAGGTATGTTACTAATATAGTATAATGTGAGACAAAATATTTTGCAGTCACAAGAAAAATGGATATAAAGTCTTTTATTGTGAATCAAAACCTTTCTTCTGGTGGGAAGGAGAGGTGGTATTGCTAAAGAAGAGCTTTACGCTCTCTCTCTCACGTTCACCCTCCTCCATTCATTACCTTACTTTGCGTGACCTTCAAGCCCGCACGCTCGCATATTGTGTGTTTACAAAACAAGCTTCTACATTCGTGCGAATCCCATGTTCCCCCTCCCCTACTTATATCCCCCTCTCAACTTCCTCTCTCGCTCATCTCCATCCGAGATCTTCCCCCGACACCACTCCTGGCCTCCTCCCGAGTTCTCAGTCTGGAGCACGCACTGCAATCGCCTTCCGCTGGGGGCACACTGAGCCAGCCACTCCGCCATTGCCACCTCTCCTGCCCCCCTCCCTGCTACTCCCCACGCCCCCGCCGCTCGTCCCCATTACCCACCCCCACCCCACCGAATGATTCAGTCGACCGCCATTACGGACGGGGTACGGTGATGCCTAGGGAAAGCTGCCACAGAGAAAGAGCCCCTTCCTAATCCGCTACATTTTGTGACCGCCGCGAAGTACGGGACCAACTGGTTGCAAATTTATTGGGAATCTAAAAAATGCAGCGCATACGATGTGTAGGCAAATATGTGGAATTGGAAAATTCAGTCGCACAAGTATTGCACAACATAACATTGGTATATGTATAGATAGGTTCTCATCATTGGATATCCATTCTTTGTTTTGCCTTCTGCCTATACATTACCTATTGGTCACGTACCATTTAAAACACTGTAAAGTAAAAAGTATAATAGGTACTTTTGGAAATCGAAGAAAAATAACCTATTGCAGTTTAGGTCTACAACATGTTACTATTGTGCTCTCATAACTTACTTTCCAAAAATTTAGGAGTCAGTCTAACCAGTATTTCCTTTCATGAAGTTTTTCCAGGTTTGGATGAGTTAGTTATATTTTTAATCATTTTCGTCGTATTCTGACTTACTATTGGCTTAGTCATAACCAAACTTGGTGAACACAGAGATTGGGTGTATTTGGATTGCAATTTTCTCTGATAAACTTCGCATACCTACTTTGCTGTCCCTCAAATTCAAAGCCGCCCAATGGAAGAGAATCTTCTTTGCTAGTAGGGTGCTTTTGAGACCATCAAGAATGAAAAAAGAAGGAAATAGGTAAGCTGGGTAGAATATGGATAACAACAGGAAAGACAATTTATTTTAGGTCGTTTATCAAAAATGCAGTGTTCTGGATAGCGAGGGAAATGGGAGACAAATCGCAGTACCTGAAGCTGGATGCTAAGTTTAGATATCCCATGTTGAATTCAACCATCGAAAATATTCTGAAGGTGTCCTAGTATGATTTTTAAATTAGAAGTAAACACTGTAATACCTAATATGATTAACTTCTGCTTCGTAATCTGATTAGGGTCTTACTACCTGCTTCAACGGGTTACTGACGGTAATACCACTCTTAAAAGTTTTGAAAGATGTTTGATTTAACATCATTGGGTATAGTTAAAAAAGAAAAAACTATGGTATCAAGATGCAACACAAAATATATTTTTCGCAAGAGTAATATTTTTCATTCAAGTGTGAGAATACAAGTTCATGCTAAAATGCAAAGAACCACAGAAAAATCAGTTGCATGTGCTGAAAAATTAAATAAGCGGTAACTGGAAAAAAACCACTTTAGGCATGCGGACCTTTGTACAGGTAAATGTTTTACTTGGGGATAGACAATCGCAACCATCGTAGTTTTTATTAGATATTATTTTTTTCAAATATAAAATAATACGTGAAAAGTAAACAGCGCCATTAACTTATGGCGACTTTCAAAAAAGAGAAAATGAAAAAAATATTAAAGGCATAAACAAAAAGGAAATTGTTGTAAACAATCAAAGAGCAGTTTAATTAAAGAACATTTTCGTCATTTTCGTTGAAAATGATACCTATTGGTGAATGATAATGAAAGAAAAAATAAACTATATGTTCACTTTTTAATACTCTTAACTTGATAGGAAATCACATTGATTTTGTTCTAATCATATCGTTTACTGTTAGTACCTAAATCAATTTAATTGACATTTTGTCAACGATATGGATCATAAGGAATAAAAATAACTGGATGCTGATGAATTGCATAACAGTTCAAATCATTTTTAGGAAAAGGAATAAAGTGACGTTTTAGTGAAAATAGAGGTAACAGTGAGGCCAAAAATTCACTAGTATTGCAATAGATTCGATTTTTGGTACGTATGAATTTTTTTCTCTTGTTCAAATTTCCGTTAAAAAAATATTTTCCTTTTTGGGATAATTAAGTCCTGGCCGAAAGAGAAAGTTTCTTACTTCTTTTAAATGAAAATGATTTAATCTTTAAAATAATATTGGCACTGGTTTTCTCGTCATATATGTGTGATTTCTAAAAAAAGACCTCAAATATTAAAATGCATAATTTTATGTCATTAGGGTTTGGTTTTCCGTTTTTTCAAGCAAAGTAATGCAATATAAAACTGAGATCAGTTTTAAACGGTCGTAATTTAAATAATAATTGAAAAAAGAATTTTAGTGTAGAAATAATTAACAAGTGAAGTTTTGTATTTTGTGGATTTTATGAACTAATTTTGAATTATGAATATTTTAGGTATAAAATAAAAATAAGCGAAAAAAATGTGCACATAATTCTAAATATGTAACTCTATTGAACAGGAAATTACGAAAATAAATAGGAAAATGAGGTTCATCGGCACATCTACATCATTTTTTTATAATTTTATGGGATGGGGGTTGGTAATTTCGTGACATAACATTGTGTTTTCATTTTCATAGATTAGCTAGTGCCCTTTCCCTGTAGATATATTCTATAATAAAGCGTACACTACATATATAAATATAAATACACACATACATATACCTATACACTTCAAGACTCCAGTTCTGGGAATAAGCGTTCTTTGAGATCCCCACTGCAGATATCGGTAGCTTTCCAACGCTCAGTACTGCTACGCATCGCGACAGATGTTCGTCGAGAATTGAGAGGTCGAAGTTTTGATGGAGGAAAGAGCATTCGCCGAAGCGTTAGGAGAAGACCGACGGCTCTCTACGAAGTATCCTTTGTAGATATATGAGAAGAGGAAGAGATAGGAAGAAGGAGAGGGAGATAGAGGGTGGGTGGGTGTGTACATATATGGGAGAGGTATGTGCTGCCTATGTTTAGCTCGGAGTTGGGTGGAAGATGAGAGAGGGAGATAGAAAGAGTGGGAGGTTCTGATAGGAGTGGGGAGGGCGTTGGGAGGGGCGGGAGAGAAACGAAAGGAGGGGTCGGGCGTCGCTGTGGAACGCCTGCGGGTTTTTAAGAGGCTGAATGCGATAAGGGAAGGAGGGAGGGAGGGATTGAGAAGGAGGGGTGACGTGGGGACGGGGAGTCGAAAGAGAGAAGAATTAAAGCGCTTATGGGGGAATAAATAAAAGGGACGGGGAGGGGGAGGAGAGGGAAGAAAAAGGAACGGCAAGAGGGAGAATTAAGAAGGGGAGGAGGGAATTAAAGAGGAAGGACGGGTGTTGAGGGTTGAGGGGGAGCGGTGGGGAGGGGAGGGGACGGGACGGGAGAAAGGAGTGGGAGGAGATCGCCTGTGGGTACGAAATGGCAGATAAGACCACTTCCCTTTTATTTTCCTTGCCCGTCTTCCCTTTTCGAGCACTTCCCACTCGGGCAGGCTGGGAAGTAAAGAAAGGGTTCGGTGGGAAGGAAGCTAAATGGAAGGAGGGGGGGAGTAGGTAAGGGGTGGGAAGGAGTGAGCGTGGAAGGTGGGGCAGTAATAGGTTAAGGGGCTGAGTGGTTGGGCGGATGGGGTAGAAAAAGGGAAAGAAGCAAGAGGGGGAATGGCAGAGGAAACAATGTGCGTTCCAAGCAAAGAGGAGAAATAAGAGTCGAAGGAATTAAGCAGGGAATGAATATGTGTGTAGTTGTATAATTTTAATGAGACTGAGTTTCTGTTGTGAATTGGTGATGAACGTCGAATTTATTAAAGGAGACCAAATGACAGTACGTAAAAAGCAACTTGTGAGGAATATGTAGTTAACTAAAAAGTTATTGTAGGACATTTTTTTTTAATTTATGAAGTGAAGGTGAACACTAGCCACATTACCGAGAAATAAATCGATCTCATTCTTATTGCTAGTTAGATTTTCAAGTGCACTAACTAATTAATTGAGTCTTACTTTGAGAGGTAAAATAAAACTTGCATGAGCTTGAAAGGACAAAGCGTGTTAAATGGTATTCGTGATAAAAGGGTTACTTCTTATCACGATTCCCTTCCCAGGAAAAGGTTTACTATAGTAAGAGTAGGATGGAAATGACAAAAAAAATTAATTTAAAAATAGTCCACAAGTTTATAATTTCGATTGTGTAAATGGATGGAAAGGAAAACGAACGAAGAAGTGTTGGGAATGGTAGGAGAGAAGAGAAGGCTATTGGGAGAAATCAAAAGGAGGCAGGAGAAGTGGATGTAAGGGGTACTGAATGACAATGGATTATTGAATAATGTGATAGAATGTAGAATGTTTGGTGCGCGAGGGAAGGGGAGGAAGAGATTAGGCCTGTTGGATGGAATGGAGGGAGGCAAAAAGCACGCAGAAATGAAGAAAGGGTTACTGTAGTGGTGTGTCTATCAGAAATCTACCTTCACCGGTGGATTACCATTAATAATAGTGTTTAAATAGATTTTTATTCATGCCTACAAGTTCAAATTAGGATTATATAGGATTATTTTAATTCCATTTTTGTGGAAATGAACATACGTTCAAGAAAATAGAAAAACAATTAATTTCATTAATTATATGTTATTTCAGGAATTCAAAGTAATTATATGGGCCTTAATGCATGTTCTCTTAGTAAATTAAGAAATTCATGAGGTTAATATATTTAAATAATTCCAATATACCACCCTGAAATAAAATAGGGCATTCCATAATTAGGATCCTAACCTTCGTGAACATCATGAAAGAACTAATAAAAAGCACAAATACTTTTTTCATCCCATCATGGGTAAATCTCCAATTTGGTGAATACACCTGGATAGAAACGTATTCTCATTTGTGTACTCTTTGCACTTGTTCAAACTATTCTCACCCTATGAATTATAAATCCCAGTAAGGCGAGTCGTGAGCTCTCTAAAAGCGACTCGGTTTGGCCTACTTAAAGGAATGGCTGGGAAGAGGGCAGGAATGCGGAGTGCAAGAGCACTGAGGAAATTCGGCGGAGGTAGAAGGCCCCAGAGGGAGGGGGAGGCGTGAGGGGTGAAGGGATGAGGTGCGTATAAGTTTGAGGGGCAGAGGGAGGAGGAGGGAAATGGAGGGGGTGTGGGCGCTGCACGGGAGAAAGGAGAGAGGGGCATGGGGCAGAGGAGGAAGCTGCTAGCGCTCCGCTGAGGAGGACGGTAGTGTGGGTGGATGAAGGTGGAGGGGGG
>LYUA01001434.1:172772-183412 GCA_002093875.1 Calopteryx splendens
TAATGTGGCCAATAAGTTTCCAAATTTTTCTCTCCATCCCGATTCCAAGAATAAATTCTTCATTTATGATGCTATCAATCTACCCTGTTTTGAATCTTTTCCTGTAACACCACTTATCAAATGACCCAGCCCTTCCCTTTTGTTCTACCCCTTTGTTCTACCACTTTTGTACAGGTATCCCAGTGTCTTATCTATATATATAAGTATTTTGGAACAATTTCTCGTCTCCAAATTTATTTATTGGCCATTGAGTATTTACGGCTTAAGGAAAATCTCTATTTTTAGAGGAATCTTTATTTTTCTAATGAAAACCCTTTTAAGGCTTAAGGAAAATCTCTATTTTTAGTCAATTGAGTATTTATATAGGCTAGTATACTATAGCTACTATTTTATCACTACATTATTTATTTAATTTATCATTAGCAGTCGAGATAAATATTTTTAAAACCCCAGGGAGGTAGAATGAAAACAAATCATACCACTTACAATGATCTGTAAACTTTTTTGTCACATCACAAATGAATGACATCCTTTTAAGAAGCATGTGTTTTGAATTCAATTCTTTCCAGCGCAACGTTGTGGAAGTTCATTATGAATAATGATCATTAACTCTGTTTTAAACTCTGTGAATTGAAACAGTTAATTATCATTATTCAGCATGTGTTTTATTTTGCCTGTTTTTATCTGCATGTGTGACTGAATATCCGGGTGCCAGGCCAGTTCCCTCACCAGCTAAATATAGTTGGAATGTAGAAATCAACGGAAGTTACTCCAGGAAAGAACGCCCGACTTATAGAAAAAGCGCCCTCTGATGAGCAAAAATATCAACCCTGAAACATTAGATATGTCCGTGGATCGCTATCAAAGGCATGGGGGTGCTGTGCGTGCTATCCCTCGCTCGACACCATGCGGCCGGGCGAGGGGTGACCTTCTTCCTCGCCGGTGGCAAAAACCTGCAACTTAAGATGCTGCCTGTTCTTTGTAGGGGATTAAAATAATGAATTATCTAAATACAAACATAATCACATGATAAAATTAAAATACTACATTTAAAAGGTAATAAAATTTAGCTTTTTGTAAAAGATTCGTCGTTGTACACAACCGCAATTTCAAATTAAGCATTCCTTTAGTAAATACATAGTAAATTGATGAAATACAGAAACTTGTTTGAAATTGATGAAACATAGAAAATTGATTGAATAAAAGGTAAATCCCCTTAAAAATTAGGGTTTGAACAATCCTTATAATACTATCCAGCACATGCAAACCTCATTTCGATAACACTAAAGGATTTCCCCATTCCGGTCTTTTCTGTCTACCCTCACAGCCTCTATAAAGCCTCCCAGAGTTTCCTTTTCTCTAAAAAAAAACTCTACTTCCTCTTCCTCACATTCTCTCTTCTTTCACGGTTGTTAGCATCACACTACCTCTCATTATTTCCTTGATCCATTTCTCCAGTTTTCATTGGACTTTGCTTTCAACTTCCTCCCTTCACTCACCATACATAAAAAGCCATTAGTCTTCCTCTCTGTGGTATGTACTTCTCGATACCTGAATTTTAAAGGCCTACTACGAGTATCTTCGCTCATACTTAGCATTAAAAGCGAGTTTTAGGATCCGTTCTGCGCTCTGTTCCCTGTTATTTATTATTATTTTTCTTGTCTTTACTTTGTAAACCTCCCACATATTTCCGTATTTTGTTAATGATTATTTCACCATCGCTATTCTTTTCCAAATATTCGTAATACTAGGCCAATTTCCCTCTGAAAATTTCCCAAGTGTCCAACTTTTCCCAACTACTCCACCAAATTTCCCAACTACTCCACCTTTTCTGTTTATTCCCTTGTACTTAAATACTTAACTTAGTCTTTCTACTTCTTGAGAATCTCAGAATCTCATCTTTTGTTTCCTTGTGGATATTCATCCCATGCTTATCGCATTTTTACGTAAATCACTAGCAATATTTGCAATAGTTCGGCTATCTTATTAACTATTGCTTTATCATCTGCAAAAATAGAAAATTTATGATCTCACTACTTCCTTTCATTCCTGTTCTTAGTCCATCCAATGCCACCCTTATACGTCCACTTCATGTTTGTTAATCATTACTGGGAAAAGTGGTCAATCCTGTCATACTTCCCTGGCTATCACTGCCCATCCTGATTTTCCCTCCTCTAGTCTTCCAGGTGTCGTATGTTTCAGACACGGGTTTCGACTTGGCTATATATACATCCAGTCTACTCCTATATGTATCACTATTTCCATCAGTCTTTTACAATTTACTATGCCGAACGCCTCCTCCAAATCAACGAATCATGCAGAGTAATCTTGATTATATGCTATATTTCATTCTTCATATGTTCTCATCAGCGCAATGGCATCTCGTGTTTTCCTCTCTTTTCCGTATACAAACTAATCCTTACCCAAGTAGCTCTTTGCCCTGTACTGTAAATTTCTATTAACCCTTGAGCACGGTTGCATGGTGGTTTAACACCATAAAGAATTTTTAATTCAGTAAATTTTAACTCTTCCACATTATCAAAAACATATTCTCTAATAGCTGCCCTTTTAGGCACTTAGTCTATTGAATACGATAAAGTTATGAGTCGGACATCCACCAACAAATTTTGTCTTTTAACTAGGTAGCTGAATTCTCCTTGTTCCTTCCACCACCACGAGCTCAATAACTGAGAGATAAATCTATAATCTCAGGTCACTGCTCCGGTGTGGCTGTTGCCCACCTATTCAGCGTTCATGTATTATGTAGAAGGGAAAAATGGCAAACAAGAGTAAGGGACCAGTGTACCTTTCCAGTGTCAGTGAAGGAGAGGAGTAAAGTCTGCTAGTGAGCGCTGGGGTAGAATAAGGGCGAAGAGAAGCCCTTTACGATAATTAAATGGCTGGGATACATAGTGGGTGTTTGGTGGATGGCTAGTAAGAACCAAATAATTCTAGCGGGTGAACGTCAACCCAGTCCAAGAGTTCAGTCGCATTAAATACTTCGCCACATGTTGCGTCTCTAGTCGTGAAGTAAGAAGACCTTTGAAACTAATCCTCTAAAGTTATTCGGCATGAAAAGGTAGTATGCACCAGGTTTTGAGGCTTTCAAAATGCCAACTTTTGCCGGGAATGAAATGAGTGCACATATGCAGTGGAAGCTTTTAGCAAATGTTTTAGTTCCAAGTAAAGTAAACCTCATGCAAAGTAATCGTATATGGATGGCAGTCTGTTTTTCGTTTATACTGTCCCATTTTCTCCCCTACGATAGGCAGCCCTAAGAGTTTTTCTAAGAATCTCTCTGCCATTGAGTGGTGTTCATGTTCTTCTTGTTCTGTGCTTTTTAGTTTCCTGAGCAAAATTTTAGTTGGTTAGCTTAGTTGGAAATAAGTGATTCCTACTGTGAAAACAAGCGTAGTTGTGAATACATTAATGTACAAATGTACACCACTATTTTATTACACTTCTGGAATTTGCAAATTCATTTTAAATCCTAAGTTAACTTAATTTCCCACAACTTAAAAATGAGACAAACCTCTATACCCAGCGATGAGATACGACTGGTTTTCATTTCTGTTACACGCTATTCGATTTGATAATATTTTTGATCGTAAAACAAGACAAATATTTGACAAGCTTGCTGCAGTTAGAAGCATTGACACTCAATTCAGTAATAATATTCATTAAATCCATAATGCCGGAACTTACACGACGGTAGGCGACAGACTGGAAGATTTCCGTGGAAAATATAATTTTGCACTTCAAAAGTAAAGTAAATTTTAGAGCCTGGTAATTATGGAATCAACATCTTTTCAATAGTTTTTACACAATATTTTTACTTTCTAAAAGTGGAGGTGTAATGCGTAAAAAATTATGAAGTACCTATTGAAGTTGAATTCATCTCATATTCTGTTGTGAAGTGTTTATCAATCTCTTTCTGGCTTCTAGACGTAAAATTACGAAAGATAACCGGTGCACGAGCACACGAAACGACTGTAGTTGGGATAATTAGAAATAGAAAAGGGAGATTTCACCTTCATTTTAAAACACTAAAGGGAGAAATGTAAAATGAACTTAATTTAGTTTTCATAAAATTTACTATTATGTCCCATGTGCCAAAAAAATAGATGTGTTCCCTTACTCACCAGGCTTCTCCACGATGGCAGTTTGTCAGAAGATAATATGTTACCTGAGGTAATTTCCTTTTGCAAATTCCACTAAAGGAGTTGACAGAGCATATCAATTATGTGAAAATAATTGCCTTTTTTAGAATCGTTTTCCTTTTGTAGTGGGATAAATGTATGTAATGCCTTGATTTACGCTAAAAATCAATCTACAGAATTGAAATCCAGAAACATATTTCTAAATTATTAAAAGAAATGGTCTCTTACTACCACTGATTAATATTCTTGTGTAACTAACAAATATTTCATCTAATCATTCACACAAGTCGTAAATATGTCAAAATATCGGCCTGAATGAAGATATCATAAATACAGAATGATTAACATGAGCTAATCACACATTGTTTTATAGTTAAATGAAATATATAGAGAATTTCATACGTTCTAAAACTATTTAAAATAGATTTGAATTAGGATAATTAAACTTAAGATAAAGTATGCCGGGTGTCTGACACCGACACGACCTGGATCTCGTTGTTAAAATATGAAACCGTACTGTATGGTTTATGAGTCTTGAGAAAACATTTGCTGCTGGTGAAATTATATTTTACGACCTATAGTTCTGGAATACATGCTATCACTTTAATCTTTTTCGTAATGGGGATCAAAATTGACTGATAAAGTCTTCTGGCCGAATTTTTTTTTCAAAAACTTTCCGCATAATCCAAAAAAATCTTTTCTTTTCCTTATTGCCTTAATCCTTTAGTAATTAATCGCAAACATTACCAATTCCTAAGACCTATCTTGTTCCACCTCACTTCCAGAAGAAATTTTGGGTATTGGGGAAATATGTTGATAGAAGACTAACATTATGGCAATATTACCGTGAAGTTCAGATTGCAAAGCATACACTAGCAATAACTTGATATTTCTTCGTTAGAAAACACGAGAGCATCACTATCTGAATCATTCATATGTGAGATTCAAAATACCATTATCGTACGGTGTTTGAATCATTTACCATTTCGATGGAAAGTCAACAGAGATTTCCTTTTTTCTTTGGTTTAACATTTCGCTAGATAATACGTTAATGTTAAGTTGTATCATTTTATTACAACCGGTTTCCGTGTCGCCATTGTTTAGTTGTAAGTTTCTTAACGTTACAATGAGTCACTGAGTGGATAACAATTTCCACGTTGGTATTGCTGCTGTAACTAATTCTCCATTATCATTTAATTAGCGATTCCATATCTATTTCAGACACATATTTTACCGTGGCTGGTTCATTTGCTAGTGGAAAATATGTTTTTAGATTTTCAATTCATTTTATTCTTCCATTTATATGTATCTTTTGTCCTAATTCTATATTTCATTTCTGCTTTTTGCTTCAGTACTCCTTCTGTGTTCAGTGTTCCTGCTCTTCGTTTTTGTGCATTGCTTAAGGATTTTTTTATTTGCTTGAATTTATCATTTATTCTCCTTGCTTGGTTTCCAAATAGTATAAAGAACTACGCAGAGATGTGAGACATTAGATTCTCTTCTGTGTAAGTAGATCTACTATTCTATTACCTAATTCTGTCTTCCTCGTTTAGAATCAATGAGCAGTTCGGCTAGTTTTAAAAGTATAATTCATAGCAGCTTAATTTTGGTTCGCATCTGAATTCGCCTCCGAGTGCTACAAGATATTTGCTGCAAAGCTACTTGCTACTTACCCTCTTTTCTATGCTTCCTTTCTTCGTTTCTACCTTGATTTTTTTATTTCCCTGCTTATAATAACGTTCGGTGATTCCATTTACCTATTTCGATAGTTGCGATCTTCTTCTGAGTTTTCTTTTATTTTACGACAGCATGGGTTGTGTGAGGATTTACGGGTGATGACGATCACGGAAGAGGCCTTGCCTCCACCGCCACCGGGAACGACACCCAACCCACTGGGCCGTGTGCCGTAGTTCCTAGGATTCATTATCCATGCGTTAATATCCATAATTGCATGAAAACAATAATCGAGGTGGTTTCCCGTTGTCTTTCTCAATAGTGTTTTTTACGTTACACCAATGACATGGCCACTCCTCTTGGATCAGACGCCTGATGAGCAGATTACATTTCGTCTGGCTCCTACCCATCCGCCTATCTGGCATAGGTGACTCTATCAGAACAAATAATTATCACTCATGTCACAAGTCTACTTCTAGAGATCATCAGAGCAGGTAGACTCTCCCGCCACGTCAAGGTTGTGGTACATGTGGTACGTGTTATTTTAAAATAAATAGATAGTTGGCCTTTTTTATCCCTAATTTATTTAATCACAGTGAGGTATTTATTAGGAAATTCACCCAGGGATCTGAAAAAATGTTTATAGTGCCGTTCTTATTCGTTCGTTGGTTTTTTCACCGTTTATTCATGGAGCACATTGCCGCTAAGAGGCCTTTGGGATCGGGGTGATTTGTGCCCAAAGCATTACGATAATGCTGATGCTATAATCGGAAAATGGTCAATGCCTGTTATTGGCCCTTTTTATACAGAAGTTTAGAAATACAGCTTTTACCATCGTAAAAATTATTTATAGTGATATGCTGCAGAATGATCTGTATTCCTGAAGTAGCCTTACGCTTTCATCCGCGTAGGTGTCCATATCAGAGGTCACATTCCTTTGTTGCTGACATGCTGGACATAGCTGTTATTCACACGTGTTATTCCTAGAACTAATTTTCATTTTTATTTATTCTTGTAATCATTTATATATATATACACCCATTTGTTTTCTTTATGTTATTTAATATTTCCCTTGTGTTATTATTAATGCGTTTCGCCGAATGGACAAAGCAAATTGAGCATATTCCAAATTATTTCACTCACCTTTATCGCTTAAAAAATTAGGATATGGAGATTGAGGCTTTTTGGTTAAGTGAGTGATAAGTATTAAATTAACTACCATTAAAAAATTCCATTTCCTGCTTTTTTATTTCCAATGACTATAATAATAAGCCAACTGGATATAAATAAGTATGGTAAACCGAATCAGCTACAGTTCAAGATTAAACATCAAAAGGAAGGTGAAATATTAGTTATATTTTGTTTGGATTTATCTAAGAACATTTGATACTAATTTTTATAATTTTCTGAACACAAAATACAGATTCTGTTACCATTTTCTCAAACATTATGTAACTGTAGTAACATTTTTGGCAATAACAAAGCATAACAATTATTTTAGTGAACTAGCACCCCCTTAAGTTAATTTTCCCAAAGTAAGCTTTTCCCCCAGCTAAATAGTTTTCCCATACCCGAAAAACGGTAGATTCACCACACTTCATCAAAATCCTTATGCATGAGCAGAGTCACTCCTTTTTACTTTCCCCATGGTAGTAAAGAGGAATATTTTGTTTTCATGGAAAATATCAACTTTGGGATTCCAAATATATTTTTAAAATTCATTCCATTCGAATTGCCCTTCTGTAGTATTTTCCATTTTTTTCTCAAAGACTGTATTCAAATTACCCTTTAGCAAAACGTTTGCTATCCCTCCTCCTTTTCGAACTTACTTTCCAGCTTCTTTCTTATCTTACTCTTCGTAGAACCTATTTGGTAGTTATACGAATCATCCATATCATCTTTATCATTCTACGTACATTTTTAACAGTTTCGATCTTCTCTGAATTCCTTATATTTTTGTGCAAGACCTCTTCATAGAGGAGCACTCACAAAATATGCTTAAATATGGTGCATTCTAGCTACCAGGCTTCTCTTTCTGATAAATACTTAGTGGTCAATCTTATTATTAATCTTCTCATCGGACTTTTATTCACGAACGAAGGCCTCCATAGGGTAATTATTGAATGTGTAGATCAAATGAAGTTTATTTACGATTTTTCCGACACATTTAGCAGAAAAGTCATCCCTTTGCTGTGCGTCCGTCTCGAGTTATCAGAACGGCCGTACGGCAACTCAAAGTTCCTTTGCGGCAACTTTGCTTTGTTAGTCCATGACAGCCAGCTGAAACTTTATTACCGAGTAAAGATTGAAATGAAGAAGTTGATATGGCAATTAAAGTATGGAAGAATAGTTTAAACTATTAAATATCATGTTATGAGCTACCTCTGTTTTTCATGGTCGCTCATACAGTCATTCAGCATACTGACCATAAGTTGAAAAAATGTCTTAAATAAGAACGTTGTGGACCTTGATTTTTCATTTTATTTTAAAATAATTGGATATTTATTTCGTTGCCAGTTAAAGGTAGTATTTGGGTAGGTTTATGTAGAATTTTGGAATACGCATTAGCTTGCTTTTTAGAGTATTTATTTTGCTGTATATCTTTTCAGACGATTCAAGTTAATATATTTTCCCTCATCAACTAAAACAATTTAGTAAAGAAATATATATCGAGTTGGAGTTTTCAGGTGTACATATGTATGTAATTTTTTATTTACATAAAATTAGATGACGTAGGATTCTCGAGATCGACGTGGCAATATACGAAATTTCTTTCAATTGAATACAATTTTAGATGGATTTCTATGTTGTGACTTTTCCATTTAATCGTTAAAATACGCAAGAAACGAGCCATTGACTTGAAACTTAAAAAAAAAATTGTAAAATTTCTTCTCGTATGAAATGGTTTCAGCCGTAACTTTCTTTTTTCTTCTCTGTTACCTAATTCTTCTTCTCTGTTACCTAATTTTCACTTTTTCCTTGATATTTGTCCAAGGTTGCTTTAAAAACACTTTTTTAGCAATAATTATATCCTTAAAATCATGGCTAACGTAGGTAAATCCTTTTTTGGTGTTTACCTAAACCATCCCTCGTCCCAGTTTCAAATAAATCATTGTGCCTATAAAATTCATAGCACCATACAAATAATAAGGTAAAAGAATGCATGCATTGCTTACCATTTCTGTGTTTAAGGAGTATGCAAGGACGTTTTAATACGGTAGAGTGTAATAAATCTTGTAATGTACATAGATAATAACGGTTTATATTAAAGAAATCATAGCGATAAAGACCCCAATTTGTATACTAGTTGCGGACCGAAGGGTTATGCCTTGATCTATGTGAGGTAGTTTATTAAATAAACCCCGTGAGACGCACAGGGGATAAAACGTATCCTGTCGTTGGCGTAGCCAATTAAGCTTTTAATTTAATGACTCATTAGGTAATTTATTTTATGGGCCTTTTCGTCTGTTATAGTATATAATAATTTGGGAAAGAAATGTTTACTAATAAGAGGGGCTGCGTTCAATTAGCGCACTTGGTTGATCACCAACTAACTTGATGTGTTTTATTCTCTTGGATAAATACCGGCGTAGACGCAAAAGAGTATTTGAGAGCTTGAATAAGCTTATGCACTCTCTGATGACTATTAACGCACGTATGAGGAAATCGCACCAGACGTAAAAGCCGGTGAAGAGCAGTGTTTGGACGATATATTCCTCAGGAGTGGTGGGATGAAAAATAATGGGAAGAATCAAAAAGAAAATCCTGAGGAACATCATCGAGGGGCGTGAATGGAGAATTCACGAGCTCAAGCCGTGCGTCACCCGTGGATGCCAGGTTGGAAAGACGATATGAACAGCAATGAATAGCGTTTTCAAATACAATTCGAAGTGTAGGGATGTCGTAGGAAAGGCTAAATGCCTAACAGCAACGCAACGCTAATTTTCGGGTAGTACGGTGAAACCAAATGCCCAGGGAAGAATGAGTTGAGGTCAAATGATACGGAAATATGTGCCATATCACTAATCCGAGACTAAAATGCATCGACAGCCACAGTACGTGCACTGTGGTCAACTAATGACGACATTGTCATGTCTTGAATCGGAATACTGAATCATAGATGTTGTATTGTCTTCAGGGATGGGTGAAGCTTGTTCTCCTTACTGAACTAATGGTCCCCTAGTTCCCTGGAGAACAAATGCTCCTTTGCTCAAATTCACGTTTCATGAAGAGTATTTGGGCATAAGATATTAAGTCTGCATACAAGGGGAGTCTCAGTTAGTGAAAACGTAGCCCTCGATAAGCGATACGCGAACGCAAGAGATGATGTGTACATGTTTCGTGTTCAAGGAAGTATTTGTCATCGTTCGGAGGACTGGTTCCCAAATGAAGGTGTAACGCCTGAGTCCGCAAAAAATTGAGCTAAATGATGATGTGTAAAATGAAGTGACGAGCTTCGCTAACATGAATTGTGTGAGAGAAAATATTCTCCGAAGCATACAGAATTTTCCGTCAAATGTAAACCCGTTCGTAAAGCAGTCGTAGAATGCCACTTAAAAAATGCAGTCCAAGACTGAGTGATTCATGGGTAAGCACACGATTATTATTCTTATAACTTTTTTAAAATGCTTATTAAAAATGTATACTTGTTCAATAAATAATAAATAAGAATGCATGTAGATTTTGTGATGCACACCAAATTAGTCAGTGTCCATTGCCCGATTGTGCCGGGGCGCGATAACCTTAGAGTATTGATTATGAAATTGTAAAGATTTTCTGTATCTGTCTATATATATACTATATATA
>LYUA01001434.1:198729-211707 GCA_002093875.1 Calopteryx splendens
ATTTAGTGGCCTTATGCTGTATAAATGTTTCATTATTTTTCTCCAATCACGCACATAAAGTGTTTTCACGATTTATACTCTTTCGTGAACCAGGAAAAAAACGTTTTTCTGAAGTCCCTCTTCTTAACAAACCCAACCATTAATTTCTACTTGTGCAATTACTCTTCCTCCAGGGTCAGGCTCATTTCAGACTTCTCACTATTAATCTCAGAACATTTTATTAAGGCTTTAATCTATCATACACTGGTTTATTTCCAGCTAAAAGCAAAACTCTTCTTAAATTAATCTTAATACGAAATTATGTTATAGTTAACGTTAAACCGTATTTTACCACAAACATCTCAGCCCTTTCCTTTAGAATCATGCTTACATTCCAGCTACTGAGCAAGATATCATTAACTTCTGACCATATTACTATGCCACTTTTTTCTTTAAAACAATTATAAAATAAAGACACCCAATGCGCTTAGTTTAACCTACACTTAATTCGCTTACAACCATTTCATTCACCAACTCTTGTTCCATGCATATTTTAACGTTTTTACCGGTATTAAAATGCTTTTTTTTTGATTGAGCAATCTCAATAAATAGCCGCCAATCATGACTTCGACCGTGCGAGGATTTTATTTGCCCTTTTAAACCTATGAAATTACGCTACTTACAGTACGGTACATGTGCAGCATTCCTCTGCCAACAGTTTCGGTAATGAACGGAATAGTTTTGGTTGATTTTTGCCAGTACTTCGCAGGTGTATATAAAGTCTGTTAATACCTACTTCAGGCATGATTTCACTATTAAAAACATGTTGTTATATATTATAAAGGTACCAGCTTAATAGATATATACCGTTGCGTTGCTCCTATGGAATCATTAGGAGGTATTTCCAGTGTACTGACTCACTAAAGTGCTTGAAAATATATATTTGTTACCTAAATTTACAGATTTTCAAGGATCTATGTCAAATTGTAACGTCAGTTAAATACTAATTTAATGATGATGTAAATATTTAACAGGTAAATTATTAAGGCTTTCCTCGTTCATATTTTCTTTTTTACCTGAAAGACTGTCAATAAAAGTTGATAACGATAGTATGATGTTATTAAAGAAACTTAATATCAGATAGTTGGACTTAAAATGGTATGTTTTCAACCTCGAAGTTACATTGTATAAAGAGCGAATTAAGTAGTTTTGCCAAAGCGGTAGAAAGAGTATAATTTGAAAATTATATTTAGCGCCTAGCTATAAAGCAACGATTTGAAAAGTTAAACTAACTGTTTACATAGAAGTTCATTACATTGTCATATAAAGTTATGTAATACTTACTCATATATTGATTTATTTCACGCTGCTTGGCAGAAAGGAGAATTTTTGCTCGAAGCAGGTTTAACACATCTCTAAGGAGGGTTTTAGCACACTTACTAACCTAGCTGCATTTATTTCAGGCAAAAACCATCGTACTCTTGTAACCATGGATCCTGAAAGGGAGGTCTAACTTGTTTCCGATCTCCGATGAATGCGGTTGCCTATCCCCCTTCGTTGCTGCTCCTCGTCTAGGCGGGTAATCTTCCGACGCACGGCCATACCGATCCGACTAGATTCATCGGAGAATTACCAAAGGTATTGCGCTACATATGTTGTGGTTTTTTGTTTGGTTTTCAATGTAAACACGGCAAGGTGTGCCTAACCCAGGGTAAATCATAACGGTATAAATGTAACCTAAAAGTAACGTAAATTTTAATAACAATTAATATTTTAATAGACTATTATGAGTAATTCTAAATCGCTTTTGTCTCGTATTTATTTTCCCAGGGCACAAGAAATTGATTTTTTAATGGAGATACATATGTACCATTCAAACCGTTAAACTATTAACCCATTAGAATTGGAGTTTAAATATAATATTTTCATCAGAGTTTTGTTTTTTTTTGTTGGTTAGTAAATGTGAAAACTATTGCAAAAATATTCTTTGAAAATTTTATTTGTATTTGAATTTATTTAAAGGTTCATATTTGTACCGCTAGTCTGTTCTCATACAATATTTAAAAAAATATCAGTTTTTCTCTTTACAAATGCGTCCTAAAATGAATTAAGCAGCGGTGAAGTGTCTTTATTAATTTTTGGGTGTAGTGAGGCTATATAAAGACCTACATTACGTTTAGTATTATTTTACGTTTTAATTTTCCACTGCAGGTCGTAGTTTCAATGGTACCGTGCTCATTATCACCATTTCACAGTTGCGATTTGGACTTCTGTGTGTTCTCTGCTATCTTGCTATGTTCCAGAGTTGCATCACATTTATTTAGTGTACTCGAACACCTCAATTCGAGTAAATAACCTTTAGAGGTAGAAAGAAAATGGCTCCTAGTTATACTGGATTGGTATGTTGTCAATAAATAGGAGTAGTGGAGCTGTACACTTCCCGTAAAACTTATCGTACTCGTGCACACGTATTCGTGACTAAAATCAAGTATTTCTCCCTGATACACTTCAAAAGGAAAACAAATAGACTGCATAAATAAGACATAGGCTGAAAAAAGAAAACATTCAAATTGGTACTAGTTAATAGGCGCAGTATAAAAAAACAAAATACCTAACATTGAGCTCGCATTTCAAAGCGCTGATGTTCCACAGGGTTTTAATATATACAGACGGGGTCGAGTTAACAGAATCGGCGGCGGAGTTTTTATAGCAGTTAAGACACATCTAAGTAGCTTTACACCAATTTTCAGTAGATATCTAGACATAGAAATCGTATGGATTATCATAAAGAACCAAAACAAAGAAATATAAATGTTTGTTTGTTCTACAGACCGCCCGAATCTAATACAGACGTAATACAACTGGTAAAAACTCAGATATCGGCTCTCATTTCTAAGCCCAGCAGAAAGTATAAAATTTTACGGGTACGGCTTCAACCTTCCATCTTTTAATTAGGACACACGCATCATTGGCTTATATTCCTGAAACCGGGAGTCTTGTAGTGCATCAGTCGAAGTATTTTCGGGCCAAACTTTGCATCAAGTAGTTAGCAAGCTAAAAAGAAGTAGATAGATTTTTATACCTTATAGAGATCAGTCACTCCGAATTAATTACACATATTGATATAAATGACGGGATTAGTGACCACTAGGCCATATCTACCGAATTAGGAACGACGGTACAAAATATTCTCAAACCCCAGGGAAAACTTTATCTTTTCGAAAAATGTAACTTTAAGGCATTTCGGAGATATAATTAAAAATATTTTTTAAGGATATTTAGAAAGTACCAGTAATAGAGGCATTGGAGCAACATGGAAGTACTTTTTATAAAAGTACGCCACGGAATTGAAACGTTCGCAGCACCCAAATAAACATGATAGAAACGCCGCCCCCCCCCCCCCCCCCCNNNCCCCCCCCCCCCCCGTTGGTATAACAGCGAAGTGAGACGGCTTGAGGATACAGAGAAAATTACACGCCACACTTAAAAAAGAGAACAAATCCAACGAGAAATTACTAGAGCTTAAAGGAAGGGAACAATTCACCAGCCAATGCACACAAATCAAAAAGATTTTACGTTCCAAATTACGTAAATTAAGGAGAAAAAATCTTGGTGAATTACTGTACGAAAAATAAGTGTTTTTGGTCATGTGCTAGGACAGTTACAGGTTAAACGCCAAACCGTCGAGCCATTACAGGACGATAATGGGGAAGTAGTTGTAGACAGTGTTACAAAAGCTAATGTTGGAACAGTTATTTTGAAAGCGTTTAGAACAGCAATGACTCGACCTCAATCGAAAATTTCACTGACATTATTGAACCCATGAGTAACGTCATCATAAAAACGGATTACTTGAACAACTGCAGAGTATTAAAACTATAAATTTTCCAGGACCGGAAGGTATCCCACCATGAATATTAAAAGAAATAGCCAGAGAGATTGCATCCTATCAGGAAAACATATTTATTAAGTCCTTATCGGAATGTTAAGTACCACAAGACTAGAAAGTAGCCCGCGTCACGCATCCACAAAAGCGGAAGAAAACAGTATCCCGGAAATTACCGACCAGTATCATTAACATCCCTATCCTGCAAAATTCTGGATCACATTATTGTGAGTAATGTCATGAGATTCCTCGATAGTCATACTCATTTTTAAAAACACGCAACATGGGTTCCGAAAAAATAAGTGGTGTGAAGCACAATTAGGATCATTCATCCACGGCATCCTCTGATCGGGGGAATTATAAAAAAGAAGCAGACACTCTCTTCTTAGATAAAAAAAAGCATTTGATCAACTGCAACACAAGAAACTAGTATACAAACTATGATCATGTGGAATAAAATAATGGGAAATTGGTTTTTCGATTCTCTCTTTTAGCCTCAGCTGAAAATGATAATTTTTGTGGTTAGTTCCGACTTTTTAGAAATAGCCCTCAGCGTCCCACAGGATATTGTGTTCCGACCCCTTATTTTTCTCGTTTACATCAACGAAATTAGTAATAGAATATCTAGTGATGTCAGATTATTCGCCGACGATATAATCATCTACAGGGACATTAGTAATAAGTCTATGAGGATCTTTCTATTGATCTCCAATGTATTTAATGTATCAAAAATATGTGGGAAATATACTCCATATATCTATATTTAGGCAGTCAATCTCTCAACTTCCCGTCATGTACTTGCCTACCAAGAACGTCGATAACGTGAGAACAGTTCCAAATAGGTAAGTTGCTATACTTCATCATACTCCGATGAATTCGGCTCATTGCGTTCCGATTAATTTATAAATATTAATTATTTGGCATTTTAGTTATCATATTATTGAATTCACCATTTAGTATACATTAGTCGATCTACAAGTACATGGCGGTAAGCTGAGAGGGATTGATTGCCGAAAATTAAGGAGTCCATTTTCCTACGCATAATTCGTGAGTATAATAGTAGGAAATGCATAAGTCAGAGCATTAGGAGAGTTAGGGCATCCCGAGCGTAGAAGGATTCAAAGTTCTGAATGCAATACATTTTATTAATTGCTGGTAACCAAACATCCCTTCCCCCCCTGCCACACGCCCTCGATATGGCTAACAGGGTAAGATGTTGATGTATATGAGAAAATTATATACAGATCAGACGGATTGGGCACCAGACCTTGTATCACTAACAGATGGGTCCGCCGCCGACATCTTGTTTGCAACCGTGGTTCCAGATATAGACGATCAACAGCTAGAATTGCCCTAGTATACTTTTCATAGTCTAGGGGTTGAAAATTTGAATCCTTAAACATAATGGAAGCATTTTACTATTCCAAAGTAACTAATTTTTGTAGTGAATTACGCTGAG
The DNA here is from genome assembly GCA_002093875.1 of Calopteryx splendens. Classification (NCBI taxonomy): domain Eukaryota; kingdom Metazoa; phylum Arthropoda; class Insecta; order Odonata; family Calopterygidae; genus Calopteryx; species Calopteryx splendens. The sequence goes on from LYUA01001434.1 coordinate 204,054, forward strand.
TTGATACATCTTTGGGTGTGTGGCCTCGAAATACAGTAGAAGTGGGGCATGGTGGTCGATGGAATAGTACTTCTTCTTATGGACAATCGAAGAGGATATGATCCTGTCCTTAAATTATTTCTGTTCTTGTGTTTATCTCTGAGACCGACAGAAAAAAAATAATCCTTCAATGGGGTAACAAGTTAAAGATTACTAAAAATTATCAGTAAGTTCAACATAGTTCCTGAATCCTTAACTATCAGCATATATGCATTTATTAGTTCTATATATATTGTACTGGTCTTGTCTTCTGTAGCCTCCGATAACACGTGAACTGACAGGCATCTAGTGTGAAAACAAATTCCAGTTATAAACTTGAAGGAACACAAAATATGTGTAAATTATAACCAGCAGCAAATGCTGTATACGTTAAAACTAGCGGTACAGTAACATTAAATAAGACAAATTTTACGTTTAATAATAGAGCAAATCTTTTTTAATTTGACTTCAATAGCACCTAAAAATCATCTAACTGTACTTTTTTAAGTTAGTTTGGACAAATTAAGGTATTTATTGCTGAATAGACTGTAATACTTACTCGGCACTGGCTACGGCTGTTTAATTGACGGTTTCCACTTAAATAGCAGTTTCGAGTGATGTATGCAAATGACCAAATGTACTTGCAAAGGACATGTGACTTATTTATTGAGTACAACCAGAGGTTTATGATAAAATTTTGCGTTTATTTTTGAAAACTACTACAGTTGAAATTTGACCTTTCTGTGACACCTCTTACGTTGTGATGGCTTTATGAATATAATTCCACTGCTATGAATGGAACGACAAGATTTTAGAATTAACCACAGTAAACGTAGACGAAAATGAACCATTTTCTCTTTGGTGTTACAACCGCTAATTAAAATGTTATAAACCTGCTGGAGATACCGAAAATTAAGAATAGAAATTAACTTCCAAAATAATTTTCTGCTTGGGAATGGAAATTGTTTTATTAGTTCTATAGATTTACTTCTATCTAAGAACCTTACTTGAGCAATAAAACTATTTTATGTGAAGGATAAAACCAAAGAATAGTTACTTTCCTCTATTTTTATATCATTCAATTTTTAAATATATATTGTTCAAGTCACTTTATGAAGTGTTGGCAAAAGTTGTCAAGAATTTAAGTGGACCAATACTGGTAGGAATACAAAATTCTGCCGATAGACGCAACCTGTTCTGTATTTTTACTGCCTGATTTCGAAGTGGAATCTTCGTGAATGAACGTGTTTCTTAGTTCTTGGTGTTTTCGTTACACCGTGCTCTTCTCAGTCTGCGAATTCCTACATTTCTTTCACTGTGAAGGCTGCTGATTTTTTCACGGTCATAACTGTACACCCACGCTTCATCGGCAGCTATGGCTCTAGAGAGGAAGTTTGGGTCATCTCATATTGTTGCTTGTAGCTCAGTGTACACCTCAATCCGGGCCTGGTTTCGGAAAAATCCTTAGCTGCAATTCGTCTCATGTACAGCGCATCCTCTAGAATGGGTTGATATGTACCTTATGCATCCCAACCCTACAATATAAACGTCATGGATTGTCTTCTTTTGGTTCTCCAAGGACCACTTCATGAATTAAAAGATCGTTTCTAAAGTTGTGCATGGCGATTTAAACGTTTGTCATTCTACACGGACTCCCGGTCGTATTTGAAACGCTTAAACCACTCAAATTTTCTCGCTTGGGTTATAGATTATTAACCAAAAGCCTCCTATAGAATTTGATGGGTATCAGCAGCAGTTCTCTTGAGCTTGAAATAATACTTAATAAAGATGAAATTAACTCTTCCCATCAGCCATTTCGGAATTTCCAAAAAGAGAAGAATATGGTGTACCGAAAAAAAATAAAAATTAAGAAGCATGTGCGCTCACTTAGACGACGCCTTGTCGACAAGTGGCATTCATCAGTAGAAGTCCATACTTATACTGATTTTAGTGGAATATTCGATATCTCGACACCTTTGGGACGCACCTCGTATATTCGAAAATGGAAATGTTGGTGACTTGTAGGTATATAAAATATAAGGTCCAGTATCATTATTAAGGCTGGATAATGTATCATTTATTGGCAGCCCTCCTTGACTTTTATATACGACTTTCTGTACTTCATTTATGTAATTAAATATACTTATATTTTTGTTCTGTCAAGTTTTTGAAAACATATTAGAAAGCAGAGGAGTCATATTTATACCACTTAATATGGCCAAACCTATAGTCCGGTATATTTTCATTTCCACTGTTTCTATTACAAAATTTATCTTTTCTTATTTCTGATTTACCAAACAATCCGAAATTATAAAGCACTAAAATATATATTCTATTTTGTCATAAATGTACGCCCTGGGTATGCACGTTCAAGAATAACCTGGAATTAAGTTAAGTGACAAAGTTAACTCACACGTAATTTTTTCCCTGAATGGCCTACTCTTTCACTCTTCTTTTGCCTCTGCCCCATTCATTCATTGTTCCATACGTCTCTTTCTAATAAATGCACTTCAGGTATTCTTAGTTTAGAGAGTCTCTTTTACCACGTTCACCCTTAACTATCTCCCTCTCAAACCATTTACTCTTCTATCATATGCTATTTTTGAGGATTTTACTCTCATTATTCTTGAAATGAGACCAAACCAGCATTGCAAATTTTTGTCATAGTTTTCAATTACCAGTGCATTCAATTCACATTATTTCATAGCCCACTAATTCCTCACCCCATCTCTTCTAATTTTTCCATAAACAGTCCTCAAATACCACATATCTACCGCATTAATTCGACATTTTCTCTTGTCCTGGCTGACACAAGTTTTGCTTCCATACAATTTGTGTTTAGGCGACAGTTTCATACACGAAATTTGTTTATTCCTTAGACAGGCATTCATTTTTAAAATACTCCACATACCATCAGAAGAATTTCTACTGGAATTAACATGCCATTTCATCTCTTCATTTCGTATTTCGCAAGCATCCTTCCAAGATACATAAAATCATCCAATTGTTCATTTATCTCACCGTTTACCCTCATTATGCAATATTTTTTCCTATTCTCTTATCAAACATGACAAATTAAGTTTTTGATGCTTTAACTCCAATGTTTCTCTTGCCTCACTCAAGCTATCCAGTTCTCCCTTAGAGATCATTTGGGCTCTCAATAACAAATATTGCAACGGCGGCCTAGTGAAAAGCGGGAACCTTTTTATCTCAAATCATATCACCTAATCCTTGAATTTATCTCTCACACTTTAGTAAATAAAAACATTAAAGAGCCATAATGATATTTCCTACATTTCTTTGTTTCACTACACATTACTTTATTTAAACCAGTAACTCAAGGTCCTATTCACTCTTAAACTCGACTTAATTTATTCATAGATTTCTTATATAAAAACATTCCACATTACTCCCATATTTTTTATAAATCTTCCAGGTATTTTCTCTCTTTACCCTATGTTTTTCCTTCCACTAATCGGAAGATGCACGGTAATTTTTTTTTGTTACTCGACTATACATTTCTCATGATGACATGTACAACCCCCACCGGATTTAAAAAAACCTCACGCTACACATATTTGGGCTAAAGTTTCTTTTCTTACTCAGTCAACAATTTACCGAACGATAATCCTGTTATTCTCATAACACTGAATGCTCTATAAATCTTACATTTAATCTTACCCCCCCTCAGTTTATACACTGGTGAATTTAATGGACTCTTTTAATTCTTTGGAGCTAAAGCCTTCAAGCATAAATTATACAATTTGCAAAGACGAATACTTAATAACTTGAAGTAATATGAATCAACTATGTACCAATCCACAGAGTTTTTACTGGTACTTGGACTGGACTTAATAGCTTGTCCAAGATCTTAAAAAATTCGCTTTATTTATGATTACATCAATATCCTATATTTCATTTTAATCACTTAACCCATTTTTCTCACTCCATGCTCCACACTGCTGTTGTACAAATCCTCGGAATACTCCCTTCAACAGTCTCTAACCTCGTACTCATCCCATCAGTATCTCCCATTTTGATCTTTATCATATGTATTCCTCCTTACCGCAATCTCCTTACTTGACTCTTTTTACCCAAATCCAAAGCAGCTTTTTATTATTTCATAGTCAATCTGCATTGTTCTGATTATTCAATTCCGGTTCTTTTCTCTGGTATTTTTTAATTTGGTTTTTGTGTTTATTCTTTGAATTATCCAAACATCATATATATACCGAGCTCATTTGCTCTTATTTCAACCAACTTTTTTGCCTCTTTCTTTGTCATCACATATTTATTCACATGCTATATCGAAGAGGCAACGCTTTTCATTCTCCTGGCTGCGTACGTTTTCAGTACATTTTAAATTCATTCCTTTGAAAAATTCCCAAGATTAGTTCACTTTCAGGTTTCCATTTACTTTTTCCATTCCTTCTGAATTGGGTCCGGCTAATCCTCAGATAAACAGATTTTTTTGTATTTATTCTCAATATATTTCGTGGTGTTTTTCGCTTGTAATATTCCTTTTCAACCTGAAGCTCCCCAAATCTGTTTCATTAGAACCTCTCATTTCCTTTATATGTATCAATAATTCTCTGTCTCTCATATAACTTCATCAATCAGGATCTTAAAATCTGTCATTATTACTCTTCCGTACGTGCCGAACGTTTTGGCGTAATGACATCCAATATTTAGGTGTTAAATAAATATAGACTTGGCGATTTTTCCTCCATCTACCGGGACTATACTATGCTAGCTATCCAAAAATGTTATAATACTAGAAATATCAGTTTAATTGAGATTGGATAACACAAACCTTGGCACCTTTTTTCCAAATGTCGTATTTAGACAAGAACGGTAGTAACTGTAGACGTATCACATAGCGTCACTAATTTCTTAATGAAGTACGCTATTTTTTAATTCCATTTAGAGCATTAATGAAAGGATTTTTCATGCTAATATACAGTGATAATTAATAAGTGCTTTACTTTATTCACGATATTCTGAAGAGAGCAACGGATGAGAGCTATATCAGCTAATAAAGTCTTCTTAACCCGGACATCACCTTCCACAGGACTGTTCTGTACATTAGGAGGTGGTATTCAAAATTATCGGAACTAGTGGTAAAGGCATTCATAGTAATGAGATGCAACGGTAGTTTTTAGATTAGAATTTTTTGGGGGTCTTGTTTACAAAATTCCATGCAAACGAGTGAACGAGCTGCCTTTTTAGAAACATGTAGTTTGTCGTGCATGTGACGTGTGGAAATTAGTAATGGATTTGAGAAAGGAGCAGCAAATGTGAATAGAATTTTGTGAAAATATCTAGAAACGTGTGACGGAGACCTTAAATATTTTTAGGCAAGAAAGCACTAACCGTACTCTGGGTTCATGCTTGGTTCAGGACCAGTAAGACATCCGTTGTCGGCATTAACACAGGGGAATGACCCCAAATCTGAAAATATATATGGCCAGATGGAAACACCAGTCCCGGTAATTTTGGACACCATCTCGTATTAGTTTGAGAAAACAGTAGTTCGGCTATAACCTCACGTCATCGAATAAAGCGAGCGTGCTGATCCTGAAATAATAGGACGCCAAGCAAAACAGAGATCAAGGATCGTATTGGATGATTTAAAATTACTTGTTTTATCATATTTATAGTACGATTTGTATTTTACGGAAAACGAGTAAACTATAAGACAGGCCTGCGTGTGTATAAATTTTAGTTTTTCCTACGCGTACAACTCCAGAATAGATTGAAATAAGAATAGATAGATAGAGGGTGCGATATATTTTTATCATATGGAATTATGCTTCTGTGCTTTTGACGATGATCTTTACATCATTTTAATATGCTATAAGAAATGTAAATTGTCTTTCACTCTCATCACTCATGTAAAGTTTAGTTTGTATGTGCCATTATCCCCATAATACAATAAATATAATTGGTAATAGCTGAAGAGTACCTAGGTATGCCAGGGAGTACTATTGCCTGTAGCGTCGGGCGGGTCCAAGAGATATCTCTCGCTCGATGGTGTTTCCAGACCTGGAAGGTGGCCTGAAGGCGGTGGCTCCCGTTTGCTACAGTGCAGCGCATTACGAGAGCTCAAACGATGAAATTCTCACTGATTTAGGCCGTTTATGGTAAACTGGAGCTATTTTGGCGTCATAAAGAGGCCGTAAGTGCAGCGAGTAAGAAATTTTTAGCATTTTATTTTGTCGTGGATTTTCGTGGAGTTTGAAGTGATGGTTGCGGAATAGGGAGGGTTAAAAATATTGATATAAAATGATCACTAGCATCTCACGTGTCACAGATTTAAACATTGCAGCAAAGGGAATTAACCACGCAAAAAATTCTAAATCGGGTTAGCTATATAATCCAGTATAGTTTATTGTACTTAGTACTTGGAGGAGAGAAGGCCGGGTTACGCTCTTGTGTACGCAAGTGTGATAAACATGAAATACATTGATATTTGATTGTTTTCGTACGATTGTGTAATTGCCATTTTACCCCTTTTGGAATACTTAATAAACAGCGAAATGTGGTTATAATTTGTGGAAAATTATCCTCATTAATAAGTGTATTGTGTAGTTTCTATGTAAATGAAAGCGGGAGGAGAGATTCCCAGAAATTAGGTTATTTTATATGCTGCTTTTCCTTCAAGAATAGGCTAAACAGGCCACTTATGGGGTGGAAAAGGAGGAAGGGCTGGTCGCGTAAGATGCGTCTCTGCACACTCAGTTACTCGAAGTGTGAAATACATAGTTAAAGATAAATTAAAAATACTTTGACTAGATTTGCGTAGTTTTAGTACCGTGATTGTCACTCGGACTAGATGGAAATGGCGAACTTCTGCAGAGCGTAATGATTAACGTAAATGTGAAGGTTAATATAGTCATCCATGTCAGACACGGCTTTTCATGATCGAACAAATAGGTTTTTACTGACTACAATCATCATACTCGTATACTATTTTCGTAGAGAATGTGGAATACTATGTCATTGATTTAAATGCATTAAATATAGGAAAATTAACATTTGGAATGAAGAAATATCACAATGGTAACTGTTATTTTATATTTGTGACTAATATTGAAAGTCATGCGACTTATAAGTCTATTTATCTTTGATTAGAACATGCTGCTTTAGGACTACAGTCACGATGCATAACGAAGGTTCGGTGGGAGGATTGGCTGACAGAAGGTCGATGCTGGAACACAATCTTTTAAGCAAACAGAAACGTATCTCTGTATATCTTTAATTATCGCATTGTCATTCCGATGTCGGATTTACAGTTGCTTCCGTATTCCACAAAAAGATTTGAAAGTGATAATGTTTCTGACTTCACTATCAAATTGAGGCATATATATGAACCGTATGTGCGTATTAATAAAACCTGGGGGGGATAATAAAAGCAATTCATGGGCTCAACTCACTCCTCCTAGAGCCCACGTCCAGTGAACATGGATACTGGTGCTGTAAGTGGCCCATGGAGTTTGTGCCAGAGCTGGAAAATATTTTTTCTCCACTGTCATGGGAAAGGATAAAGTTTCCTATTTTTTTATAAAAGTTCAAAATTTATCGGTGTAATCTTTTTTATACCTGAAGGAATATTTCAAATTATATGATTTAATGC